>JAJOOO010001065.1:0-45500 GCA_029582685.1 Solanum piurae | reverse complement strand
AAAAAAAAAGAAGAGAAAATCAACCCATCAGCCCCCTATCCCATGCCACTCCCTCGCCTGCAACTTTCTTCTTCCTTCAGCCCCCACCCCCACCCACTCCTTCTTCCTTGAAACCACCCACCCCCCACCCTACCCCACCCCTTTCTTCTTCTTCTTAAGACCCGCCCTCACCCTTACCCCACCTAACCAAATCTCTTATCTCAATCATTTTAGTTTTTTTAATTTTAAAATTTAAATTTCTTTTCTATGAATCTTGGTCGATTTACACATTTCTAAAAGCTGGGTTTTCGAATCTTGTTTGTGAAAGATTGAAGTTTAGATAATTTTGAAATCTTGAAGAGTAATGATGAAAAGTTGAAAAACTTCATGAAGAAGCTTGAAGAATAACAAATGTGTTTTGTGAATTTATGAAATTAATTCAAAATTGTGATGAAAAATTATTGGGTTTGTGTTTCATGTCAAATAGGAAGAATTAGACCAATTTGACATGAATTTAGTGCTCAATTATGAGCAAATATGAAGAACATGATACTGAAAATATTAATGTGCAAACTTTTTTATTTTTTTTTATTTTTAGCTTTTAATTTCTTATGTGGCATTAAAAATGACATGAAATTCTACAAAATGACGTGAAATTTCATGTGTAAGCGGTTGTGCTACACTCACACACATAGAATAAGAAAGGGGTTTAAAGTATTGCGTTTTAGTGAGTTTAAGGGTTCAATTGGCAAAGTCGTGAGTATAAGGGTCTAACTGACAAACGAAGCCAAGTATAAGGGTCTCCCAGGTCATTCCACCAAAAATATAGTATAACTTTTATTATCAATTATTGATGTTTATTTTATTTTCTTAAATTCCTCTCTTTAATCTATTAATTACACTTATTTTAAAATCTTTTCTCTATTTTGATCTTATTTTCTAATTAAAGGATTAAAGAATTAATCATCAATATATAATATTAAATTGAATAATAAAAAAGTAGGGTGAATTGGTGATATGTCTCATTGGACAGTATTAGTATTAATCTTTTTTTCCTCAAACAAGTACAATGCAAGACAAAAATTCACAATTTTTTTTTGGACAGTATTAGTATTAATCCTTTTTTTCTCAAACAAGTAAAATGCAAGACAAAGATTCACAAAATAAAAATAAAAATTCTCTCACAAAAAAAGTGGACTCAAAAGTAGAGTATAAGATTTGAGTTCACTTTTTCCTGAGATGAAAAAGAGATGCCATAAAATTAGTATCAGTGGTGTGAGACACGTAATAAGGATTTTATTACCCTAACTACATCAACATATCCAATATATTCTTGCTAGTGGAGTTTGAAGAGTGCAGAGTGTGTGCAGACTGGAACTATCTCATGGAGAGAGAGTGAGTTTTCGAAAAATCCTCAACTCAACTGCATATCACCTAACGAGAAATACAAAGTAAAACACGAATTTCGAAAAAAATTGAATTTGTAAATTTCAAATGAATAAAAGAAATTCATTGATTAGTACAGTTGTGCGGATATGCAAACTACATTTCCTGTGTGCGTCTATGTACAAATATGAAAAGTGTACATATCATACGCTATCATCTCAAAATTACATCTTTCAAACCTATAGGACAAGGTATTAAGTACTATAATTTTTAGAAGCACAAAAGCATTATACATCCAAAAAAGATCTTCACTTCTGCTTCATTCCAGCACTTTGTCATATATATATTCATCAAAAACTTTTGTTCTCTTTACTTCTGAGGTAACTATAAGTTGTTCTTTGTTGTAATTCTTCACAGCTTCTCATGATAGAACTTGTTAGTTCAAACGAATGGTCACAGTCCTCCGCCATCTCTACCTACAAGCTATGCTCTTGTGAGGATTATCATGTAAAAATGATGTTTCGGAGCAGCATATTTCATTAGATTGCAAGCGGTTGGTCACATCCGAACCTGCAATGGACCCTTGCACATCATAGTGGTCTCCAAATACATTTATAATGCAATGGAGTTAAGAGTGTTTCATACCTTCTAGAACCTCGGAATCCAAATCGTCACTGTTATTTTCAGATCGATGCTCTGAAGGTGAAACATTTAAATCAACAGCACAATGGCTGTCATTCTGAACATGCTCTTTTGGTTTAGATAAATCAACGAAAAAAGGCTCTGCCAAATGCTTTGCTTTCTTTCGCTTCCTATTATCTTTCCGTACAAGATCTTCTCATTCAAAACAAGCAAAGAAAGAAGAAGGGAGATCAACAACCAAATCTGGATATCCTCTACCTTTAAAGCAATAAAGGTGGACAAGCAGAAAGGACAAAATTACCAAGTTCTGTTGATGTGTTCAGAGTTTCCCAATTCATGAGGCAAAGAGCTGCATCTACCACTTCTTGACCATTTACTCTGACTATATAGACCTAGAAACATCATTCTTAATAATCAGAAAATACATAAATGAAACCTATTTCTTAAGGTTATTGTGGTTGAGCATACATGCGGAAGGATCGTAAGAGTTTAAAAGAGCCCCACTTAATCTCATACTATCACAGATTCTAAAAAAATTAGACTTCCTATTGCTTTCCCGCCTCAATTTACCTTCTATCATTTTCATTGCCAAAAATCCACGAGTTCTTTCAAAAACTGTTGAAGCGATCCAGTCAAGTTTAACTCGCAAGATAATCAATCAGTAGCCAGTAAAATTATCATATTCTACAACCTTAATTTTGCAAGAAGCAGAACTTATGCAGAGTTTTACCCCCTAACCTGTCAGCCTTGGCTGCAATTTTGACTTTTTTGGCCAAAATTAATCCATAGCCAAAAATGGATTTCAATATTTATTTTGCCAATAGCCAATAACAAGTAGGGCCCATCGGCAAATTAGACCCTTATGTTAAATCTAGCTAGATTTTGGAAGATCTAGCATTGGGACATCAGATTTAGTGGTACACATCGTATTGAAGCGGGGTGGATGAAATGAAGTTTCACATATGGTGTCTTGTGTGATAAGAATGTGTCACTAAGATATAAGGATTAGTTTTATAAAGAGGTTGTTAGATCAATTATATTGTATAAGGCGGAGTGTTGACCAGTTAAGAACTCACGTCTAGAAGATGAAAATAGCAGAAATGAGGATGTTGAGATTGATGTGTGGGCATATTCAAGGAGAGATATGATTAGGAACGATGAAATTCGAGACAAGGTGAGAGTGACTTCTGTGGTGAACAAGATCAGGGAGTGAGACTGAGATGATTCGGGCATGTGAAGAGCATATGTATAAATGCCCTAGTGAGAAGCTGTGGAAGGTTGGCCATGGTGGGTCTGAGAAGAAGTTAGACAGGCAGAGGAAATAAATATGTGAGAAAGGAGATTAGACAAAACATGATATACTTGCAACTTAACGAGGACATGCATCTAGATAGAAGGATATGGAAAATGATTAGTCAGAGGTTAGTAAGTAGTTGAGCATTGTCTAGTTTTCTTTATCAATATTATTACTACTACCCTCTATTATCTTTTTTTTCTTTATTACATGTTGTTTCCTTTGCTTCGATATCGTATTATTTGTTGTTGCTACTGTTTTTTTTCTCCATTATTTTCATTATGGCTTCTTCACTACTATATTCCCTTTTCATATATACTTTGAAATGTTTTACTTGAGATGAGGGTCTATCGGAAACAAGCTCTCTACCCTCACGAGGTAGGGATAAGGTCTGTGTACAAACCACTCTCCTCAAACCCAAGTGGGATTACACTAGGTATGGTTGTTGTTGTTCTCCGCCAATTCCTTGAGTTGAAAATCCCCCTCACCCCCAACCAAGAAGGCAAACTGATATAAAGTTAGTACTCCCTCCGTACTAATTTAAGTGATGTAGTTTGATTGGGCATGGAGTTGAAGAAAATGGAAAGATTTTGCAATGTTCCCATACTACCCTTAAATAGTACACCTTTGTGGGCTTTTTGCCAAACAAGTAAGACCCAATATGGGTAAAATGTTGATAATTTCATTATAAATATTTGCTAGAAATGTTTTATTCTTTTTGGGACCGACTAAAAAGAAAAGTGTGTCATATAAATTGAGTCAAAGTAAGTATTATCTTTTATAACCAATATAAAGTACTTAGTAAGTTAATGTTATTTAAACTCACATGAAATCGATAATTAACTATTCTACTTTTTTCAATTTTTGAACAATTATTATAGATGCCTCTTTACCAAACTCAATATAAATATTATATACAAACATTAAAAGTAAAATTACAAGCAAGTCTAAGAGGTCATCTTTATTAGATGAAACAAAATATCTCCATTCCTCCAATAACAAAGAACAGTTTAGGCTTAACTATGTAGGTATCAAGAATTTAAAAGGTTACCTTCATTTTGCAAGGTTCAATCAAGCGAAAAATCAAAAGATCTCCTTTAAGTAGTCTGTGAGAGATGGAAAATCCTCTCCAACCAGCACTTAAACCATTCCTTTCTAGAAGATAACTTGTCTTGTACTCATTGCCCCATTCATCAACCAAAATGACTGTGGTATCAGAACTAGGTAAATGCATGTTGCAGAATGACTTTGGAAGATGCTACCGTTGCAAAAAGGAATGAAGTTAGAAGAATAAGAAAAATTGTTTAGATTCTATCTCTACCAAGTTTTTGCTGCAAAGAGGTTATGTGATTTCAGACTTACCAGCCAAAATCCATGAGCAACATTCGAAGGGAGCATACACTTAGCAAAGCTGGGAAATTCATCTGGTAGGCTTGATAAAATCTTTTCTGCTCGCTCCATAACAGAGTATTTAGCTTCAACATCATCATAAAGGTCATTAATCCTTGTCCTCTTTGACCCCTTACGTTTAATGCTATGAATTCAACAGATTCAGAAATTTGCTTATGAGTAACCATCAAGAAAGAGAGAAAAGTCGAGATTTGGGGGAAGGAGAGAGAAAAAGCAAGTCAAATAAAATGCCAACCTCTCAGCCTTTCTCGGATGATTAGATTTCACCTGCAAGACAATGCAAAAATTTCTGTTACAAGTCATAGTCAATCAATAAGAAAAGGGAATCACACCATTTCATCAAACACTATATGTGACACTCTATTTTAAGCCAATAGCCTCAAACCTTGCATCCTAACAGATGTCCAAATCATAAAATAAAAAATGACATTTGACCAGGCATGTAAGAATTTACTGCTTTAAGAGGTAGACCGTAGACCAAGTGCACGTAACATGCAGAAAACTACTTTAAGGAAAAATTAACGAAAATATAACTCAAGGTGCTAGTACAATAAAATAACAGTTCAGTAATCTGTGGAAAGTGTTCATCTATTTTGTATTTGTAGCATTTTTGGCGACATGGCATCAACTGATCTACTAAGTACCACAGAGTTTCTAAGTTCTCGTATGAAGCTAGATTTTTGCACTCTTGTGTGTAGCTTCACCTAATCTCACGTTTATTCTAACTATCATACTTGTCAATATATGAGCAAATATAATCCAATCAACATTAGAAAAGTGAATCATAAAGAAAGTCAAGAATTGGAAGTAGCAATGATCAGTGAGGAAATCTAAGGCTCAATATGAAGTAACCACCACAATTATTTTACTCGAGGAACAAGTAAAACACATCTTTCCAAACTACCATTTTAAAAACCTTTGCATACTATTAAACGGCAGAACAATCACCATCAACAAGTCATAGTAAGCCTCGTCAACTTCAATTAGTCGTCTATCATAGACAAGAAGAATGAATACCATTGAGCACCATTACAGGCAACCAACCCAGAGCAACTATCCAACAAACTCTAAGCAACTATATCACCTATGACTTATTTGCCAAGAGGGGGACACAGACACCAAGGAGCATTTGGGGAAATAGAGGCCACACATACACTTTACCAAGGAAATACTAGGAGTACACCAAGGAGAAATAAAAGAAACAGGAGAAAAGGGGATATGGGCAGAGACACACATACATACACAAAAGAAAGAAGGCATGAGTTAGTGACCCTGCACAGACTCGTAAGCACTCTACGCTCTACAAAGGATACACACCCACCGTGAGCCTTTTCATTTACGTCTTCCCTGCCTTTCGTTTATTCCTCGACCCTAGTCATCTTTCATAAAACATGAGTTAAGGTTAGAGTTGCAGGCTCTCACACTGACTCCTCGAGGGAGCCTCTTCATTCTTCTCTTTCCTATCTTTGGTACAAGTAGGATTAAGGAGGAGAACAACTCATGGAATCAGCTGCAAATGGAGGAAACCTGCACCAGTGTACACATACAGAGCGTGCAATCGCCTACCCTATCTCCTTACTATCCAGACCCATTTCGAGAACCACCATGTACAGTTGGTGGCTAGGGATTCATCTCATTCGTTAACAAAATAGCAGCGAAAGCATACCGGATAATCCCACCATCTCCAAGTAGGAAATTATATATATCATCCAAGGGCAGAGGTAGAACCCAGATAGGCGTTCGGCTGAACCCATTAGCTTTAGCTCAAACAATTTATTTGTGCTTAAAAAAATCATTAAACATGTATATATAATAAATTGTAAACACAATTATCATCACTTGAAGTCATCGTCGTTATAAAATTCAGAACGCATAAAGTTGAAATCCTGACTCCGCCTCGACTATCATCCACATCCATAACCAATTAATGGATTTCAAGCCAAGCATTCATGAACAATTAGGGGCAAACCTAATCAGATCGGAAGTCGAGCACAAATCGAAAACGCACAAAAATATCTATATAGCAAATAGAATAACGCATCAGTTTCACTGGATCCTAGACCAAAACAAAAAAACATCAATGAAAAACGGAATGTTCTCACTTGCTTCGCCTTAGATTTAACACTTCTAGGCTTTTTAGGAATAATCTTTTTCCTATCCAACTGCACCGTCTTAATCTGAAAGCAAAACAAACACAAAAAAAATTCAAAAAAGACTCCAACAAAATAAAAACAAAAAAAACAAGCAAAGGAATTAAGGTACAGAAATAAAACCATGGATAAAGGATCAGTTTGAGTTGAAGTAGAAGCAGAAGAATGTGAAGTGGATTTTAGTCTATGAGGTTCTACTTGTTGTTGTTGCCTTTTTTTACAACTTTTGGTCCTACGTTTTACAGGAATGAAATTCCTATCTTCCATGGATGTCGATTTAAGTTCTTTGCAGAGATGCTACCTGAAATACGTAGAAATGTATTTATATATAAATTTTTTTGAAACAGTGTGAAAAGACAAGACAAAAGAAGAAGGAAAGAAGAAAATACAGCCAACCAAGACAAAGACAGCGAAATGCGGGCCAGTCAGAGGATGCTGCTACTCCTAGTTATAAAACTTGTAATTAAGTGTATTTGGTTAAGAATTTTATTTTTAAGAAAAGATAAAATAAAATGAAGTTGAAAAAAGAGAGAATATATTTGAATTGGATTGGACAAAAAAATGAAGTTTATTAAAAAAATACTAGCACGTATTTCAATTTTTCAAATTTTATTGACCAATATATGACAAAATTTAGTCAATTTTTTAAAGTTTATTGTAAGTAAATTTTGTAATAAAAATAATAATTTAGTAAAGTTGGTGGAATTCACCGTCCAATATTATTATTATATTCATGACTTTTCACTTAGACATCTCAAATAAGCTTAGTACGTTTTAAATGCTTGTAGGAGGCCTTTTCTATGTCATTTTTTGACACTTTTTACTAATTTAACATAGTATAGTATGTGTGCTTCACAAATTTTGATAGCCTGAGGAGATTTCTTTTTAGAAAAAAAAAATTCTCCTTCTCATTTATGGATTGCATCGTTATCATGATAGTGTTATGAATTTCAAAAATCACAATTATATTTTGAATTTGTTTAAGTTTGAAATTCATGAGCCTAGTTTTCACCATCTCTTTTCCTTTTATTTGTTCTAAATTCTATTTTTATTTTCATTTTCTTTTTGAAATAGACTCTCAACTATAAATATGAATTGGAGACTTTTTTTCTCTCTCTCTCTTTTATTTTTAATGTTCCTTTTCTCTATTTCTCTTTTGTCTCTATGGAGGAATAGCAAAGTATTGCTAGAAACAGATGGAACATTATTGGGTAAAGATTGTATATATATTTGAAAATGAAGTTGGCTTTGGACATAAAATAAAGTTTCAAATTCTTTGAGTGAAAATTGAATTGTTTTCTAAACTTATTTCAAAATTTCAAATTTTATTGACCAATTTATGGCTAAACGTGGTTGATTTTTAAGTTAATTGCAAGTAAACCTCTTAATAAAAATAATAATATGTTAATCTGACAATTCTTAGGAATTTATAGTGTTTCTTCTTTGATGAACTTAGACCTTTCATGGGCGGCGGATGAATGGAATTTATGCATCAAGATTGTAATATCATATTTGAGATCGGAAACAATGAACATATCCGACTAATAATTAAGGGATAATAAGTCGAATCGAATCAATTAATATTTTATTATTTTAGTGGCGTTTTAGCCCATATAAAAACCATAACTAATAAATCGAAGATCAAATCCAATCGAATCGAATCACCCGATAAATATCCTACATAATACTTATCTATTTTTTTCTTTTTATATAAATTTGACACTAAGAACATTTTTAAAAGATTGATCACATATAATCTACTTATTAATATTAACAAAAATAATTAGTCAAATATATATTATAATTCTTCAAAATACTTTTTTTTTTAAAGCTATTTGATAACAATATTTAAATAAATAATTTTTAACCGTTAGCCAAACAGACTCTTTCTTGATGAAATACACAAAATATATATTGCTTCTGAGTCCACGGCTTTCGTCAAACAAGGTGCCTCTTGAGTCCAAAATTTAATTTCCCACTTGTCCACTTGAGGTATTTATTTACCCCTACTTCTCCTACAAAACTTTCCCATTTATTCCCTCTTTATTTATAGCTTGTTTAATTAAATTTTTCATATTTTCTCAGTAATTTTATATTAGAAGTTATTTTTAAAGAGTAGTTATATTTAATTAATTAATGAGAAAATGGCCAAATGACCCCCAATCTATAACCGGATTTTCAACTACACACTTATACTTCACGGGGGTCCTATTACCCCCTGAGCTATTTTAAAGTGAAATTATTTCCTCCCTGAAATGTCATTATCAGGCATCTGTCTTGTGGTGAAATACACGCGCTTGACACGTGTATTTCACCATTTAATGATTTTTTTTTAAAAATTCTCCTCCTTCCTCTTTCTTTCTTCCCCAATCATTTCTTCAACCTAACTACATTAAACATCATTTTTACCTCAATAAATTTCTATATCTCTAACATTTTATAAAAACGAAAATTCAACTCACCTTTTCATCTACTCCGAATCTCTAGAGTCTAGAAGATAGCGGTCCTAATTAATCAAATCTTTCATCCAACTAATTCAACAATTTTTCACATTTTTTTACATTTCGTTTGATTTTCTTTCTTAGACAATTTCAAATACACATTAAATGGGTCATGAACATTCGAGAACAAATTCATCCCTTGAAGATTTTGCCGACAACTCAAAATAATCGCGGATGAGAAGACCAATTTGTAATACCAATTTGAGAAACCTCTCTCTCTTCCCCATTCTTTATTATTTCTCCCTCTAAAATTTTCATGATTAATTTATATGAGTTTTTGATTTTGATTCTTCATGAATTTTAGGAGAACATGTAGGATCCTTCTTTTAAAATGTAGAAGAAATTGTTTTGTTTTAGTTTCTTTTATTAAGTTTGAAAATATTTTTTAAATATACAATTACTTCACTTTGATTTGTTACTCTTGAATCCATCACTTTTAAAAAAAATTAATTAATGGGTATGTTTTTAAAAAATAAATAAATTTAATTTGTTAGATATGTCCTAAATAAGTTTATTGAAAAATTATTTATTCATTAAATGCATTTGTTGTTGATAATTTTTATTTCAAACATCCATTGAAAAAGATTCAACAATGATAATGGTGAAAAATGTTGTATACATAAATAAGAAGAAAGAGAAAGAAAAAAGAAAATTAGAAAAAAAAATGAAAATTAAAAAAAAATAGGCAACTCACTCTCTTTGAGAGAGTGAGATACACTCTTTATGTCAATTCAGCACTTAAGTGGTTATTTATTTCATTTTAAAGTAGTTCAAGTGGGTAATAGGACTCCCGCAGAGAATAGGTGTGTAGTTGGAAATCCGGTAATAGGTTGGAGGGTCATTTGGCCATTTTCTCTTATTATAATTATTATCAAATGTAGTTGATGAGGTAGTAGTTGGTATAACTAGAGAAAGTGGATCAATATAGAAATTACCAAGAATGTCCATTCTTGAAAATAATGAAAGAGGAAATTGAAGTGTTGATATGAGACACGAAGGAACACGGAGGGTTAGCAGGAGACAGGCTGCTAATAAGTACTATGGGGTCTCCAACGAGTATACGTTCATTTTTACTCGTTCATATTTGACTTAACATATTTATAAGAGAATTTTACACAAATTACATAGTGTTAAGAGTTAATTACAGTTTATTCATATTTTTTCTAGATTACAAAAATTCCTTAAATTTGGTGGAATTTCAGATACATCCTAAAATGTCTCGATAAATCGCGTCTCGGCTTCGAATACATCGCTCAACGTCCTGATACATCGCGTCTTGATATCGAATACACCACTCAACATCCCGATATATCGTGTACTTCCGGATACATCGCGTAAAGTGATGTATTAGAAAATAGAGTGAGTAGAAATTTTTGTAATTTTTTTCAAATTGTAGGGAGTTTTAGAGAATATAGTAAAATAAGTCATGTATTTAGGTATTTTTTCTTGTTTATAATTAACTCAATCCCTCCAATCCATTCATGTTTGGGTGGGTTATGAATCTACCTATTCATGTATTAGCTCAAGTTCATTTCAGTCCAACTCATTAAAATTAGGTTAATTTATAGCTCAAATTGACTCATGCGAAATCTTATCAAAATATTTTTTAAAATATATATTTTTTATTTGATATGTTATATAATTATAATTTTACTAGGTACTAAAAATTTATAAAAGAATAAATAAAGTAATTAAATTGGACAGGTGAGTTATAACACACATTTTAGCTTATTTTCAGCTCAATCCATTTCAACTCAAGTAACTTTTGGAAATTGGGCGGGTTAATAACCTGTCCATTTACTAACTCATTCCATTTTTATTGACATAAATTTAGCTCAACATGCCCATTTGACACCTCTAAATGTTTGAATTAGTAATGATATAATATTAGTTATGTTGAGATTATTTCTTATGCAATATATGTTTGGTGTATTAAAAATAACACGCATTGCATTATTTCTAAAAAAATAAATAGATTTGTTTATAAAAATACCTTCCACAAATATGATAAAAAAATGTGGAAAAGATTTTGAGGAATAACTATGTCTTTAATCAAAGTATCAAACTAATGCATGCATTAAAATCTTTGCATTACTATTACTATAGATTTTCATGTATTAGTTATTTATAACTTAATACTCCCTCCGTTCATTTTTAATTATCGCATATTTTTACTTATACATAATTAAGAATGTATTAATTATCAATGAGTTCCAGCAGAAGGACTGTCTAGGTATCCCCATTTTCACACCCTAAAACCTCTACTGTGAACAAATGAATGAATGGGAATATCATCGAGAAATATGACGAGATGAATAAGTAAAATAAATATTTTAAAATCAAAAAAATTAATCGAATCAATAAACAACACAAATGAGAGGGTCAGTATTATTATGGTTTCCCCAGGAAGTGTGTAAAATGTGCTACCAATTATATTTTTCATTCATATTCATTTTTTGGTGTATTAAATTTGGCATGTATCTTAAGAAATAATGGTTAATATGAATATTTTATTATTAGATCTTGAAAAATGATTTGTAAAATAAGTAATTAATGCTAGTTGAGTGTAAAATAAAAAAATAATTATTACTATCTTTTTTTATATAATAAAAGTGATAAGTAAAAATAAAAAATTATTTTTGAAATAGTGGGCAAGTAAAAGTAAACAGATCGGAGATGTATATGTTATGAAGTTGGAAATTGGATTTTTTAAGTTTGTTACTCCCTCTGTTCCATGTTAGTTTTCCACCATATTATAAATACATTAATTATTCCAAATTACTTGACATTACAAAATCAAAATAAAATAATTATTTTTTTCTCATTAGACTCTAACAATTTATTTTTAAAAGTGTAAATAAATTTGCTAGGTTAGAAGCTTGATCTTTTTTTAAAAAATGGATAATGATTTTGAGAACCTATTTGGAGTAGCATGTTGAATTTTGACCTATTTGGGATATAGTGCAAAATTGTATATATAGATCTGTCTTTCTTTGTTTAGGTTGAACTCTTTTGTCTATTTATAAAATAATTGATATCAGAATAGACCGATCAACAATAAAAATTTTAAATTAATCAAATCAATAAATTTCAAACGTCAAAACTAAAAGAAAGAGGGAAGAAAAGGGTCAAATTTTTCTACGATTGCCCCACGGTAAAGTGTGTACAATGTGCTACTAATTATTTTCATGAGTAATTATTTCATTTTTCTTACTTTCTTCAAATGTCCCCTTCAATGGACTTAACTTTTATTTATTTTTCAACTTTCATAGACTTATTAATAGTAGGAATTTGCTAAGGTCTCTTTCATTTTCCATAGTTTGTTGACTAAATTATTCTAAATTTCCATGTAACACGATTTTAAAAAAAAATAAAATTATGTTTGATATTTACTTTGAATTCCACTAATTCGAAGTCACGTAAAATAATTTTTTTACTTTGAGAGATAAGGATATGATAGTAACATTATTATAGTTTAACGTGAAATACTCAAACCTGTTATATGTTAGAAATTATATATATGATATAATGTGTTACACATATAGTTTAATGGAATTTTTATATGAATAATCGGTTGGAGTTACCACGTACTTTTTGGTCAATATATATATATAAATTATACATTAAATTTATATAGTTATGCACACATTATATGGATTATGCATAATTATGGCATACTCCAATTGAACGTCTAAATACGTGATAAAATATTTATAGTAGACACTTTTGACTCAAATTTTGTATAAATAAATAAATTTGTGTGTGTGTTTTCAAATGTCCAATGTGTATATAATTAATAACATAAAATATGTTTTATCTTTTAATTATACATATCAATATTAATTGGAAAAAGTTTGAGTTTTACGACTTATTGAGTCAAATGTTTATAATTGAAAAAACTTACATATTTTAGATTATTAACTTATCTATATAATGGACGCGTGAGGACGCGTGCAAAAGTTTTTTAAAATTTCAATTGAAAGTATCTAATAAGAACACTCTATCGTGTGTTAAGATTCTCAATTGAAACATGACGTAGTTCGACTATCTAAATGATATTTACTGACAAGTTTACGAGACAATCATTATATTCAAAATGAAAAAATAATTAATCAGGTCACTCATGTGGGTCAATCAAGATCTATATAAATAAAATAATTAATATGTATTTATTATATATCTAATATTTACAAAAAAAAAGAAAAAAAAAGAAGGGAAAACAATGGTTACGACTCAAATGCTATAAATCGCTTCCGTAGATACGATTTATACTTAAAGTATTAGCTGTTTTGATTGCATTATATTCTTGAATGTTTCTATTAAGGGTTACTATTTTTATAATTGTTATCTTCCTAACTATTATTTTATATCTTCTAGTAATTATTAGTGGAGATTCAATCTCACTATGGTATAATCTAGGGCTAATTTCAAATATATACTCCCTCCGTTTTAAAAAGAGTGACATGGTTTGACTTGACACGGAGTTTTAGAAAATAAAAAAGACTTTTGAATCTTGTGGTCCTAAATTAAAGTTATGTCAAATGTACCCTTCAATCTTGTGGCTTTAAACATGTCACGTGGAAAACTGAAATTAAAATGTTACCAAAAAAGGAAAGAGGCCATTCTTTTTTAAACAGACTAAAAAGGAAAGGAGGACATTCTTTTTGAAACGGAGGGAGTACAATAAATTAATTAGTTTATAATAAATATAATTATTTTTTATTTATATAAAAAATAGTCAAAAATCGTAGAAAGTAGTTACTCACTATATAATATAGCTCGCCAAAAGTCATACAAAGGATATATTGACTATGCAATATATCTCACATATACATGAGTTATACATTGACTATACATTATGATACGCTCAAAAAGCTTAATATAGTTTAACTATCCATGAAGTATATAAAGACTATACATGAAGTATATTACTATTCAACCTCGATCAACTGAAAATCACATCTAAACAGTACCAAATTTTACGTCTGTTGAATCTAATACTGTAATTTGAAAAATGTTACATATTTTAAATGGTTAACTTATCTATACAATGAGCGTTAGCTTGAGAACGCGCGTAGAAGTTTTACAAAATTTTAGTTGGAAGTATAGTAAAAACACTCTATCATGTGTGTTAAGGCGTGCTCAATTAAAACATGACGTAGTTCGACTATCTAAATGGCATCTATTGGCAAGTTTACAAGGCTATCTATGTATTCAACATGATTTTTTTTTTGATTTAGGTCATTCATGTGAGTCAATTCAGATAAACTTAAATAAAATAAGCAATATGTACTTATCATATATTTTATATTGTCTCTATTTTGAGTTTCACTATTATATTCTTGATTGTTTCTATTAAGACTTACTCCCTCAGTTTCACAAAGAATGGTCTAGTTTAACTTGACACAGAGTTTAAGAAAAATAAAGAAGACTTTTGAATCTTGTGGTTCTAAATTAAAGTTATGTCAAACGTACAAAATTGTTCTTTAATCTTGTGGCCTTAAACATGCCACGTGGAAAGCTGAAATTAAAATGTTACCAAAAAAAGAAAGAGGTCATTTTTTTTGAAACAAACTAAAAAGGAAAGGAGGTCAAACAGAGGGAGTACTATTTTATAATTGTTTATCTTCCTCACTATTTTATATATTTTAAGTAATCATCAATGGAGATTCAAATCCACTATAATTGTAACACCTCGCTATTTGAAAGAACTAGAATTAGAAAGAAACTATTTTTGGAAAGATTAAATTTGAAAATTTTGGCAATTTATGCTAAGTATGAGTTTTGGGTCAACTTCAAACGACAATAACTCTCAGTACAGGATGAGTTCGGTGGGCTATAAGATATCAAATGAAAGGTCTTGGAATCTTCTTTCCAACGCCATCGAGTTTTCTAATTTTCGAGCTCGTATGAGGGAGATATTCCCGTTTGAAGTCGGGTTGTCTAGATAAGGAAAGTTACCTGGATTAAAGAGGAGTATTTTGGTCTTTTCCTTACCCAATTAAGTTATTTCATTTTTAGTAATTAATTAGGGGTCTAAACTGAATTGGTTCAGTTTATGCACTCAAATTTCACGCTAGGGTTTTAGAGAAAAAACTTAAGAGGAGAAAGGGTCAAGATTTCGTCAAGTTCTTGAAGGTTTAGTTGCAGATTTCGCCAAGGGTTGATCCCTAAGAGGTATGTGAGCTCACATAGCGTTGGGTTCGTTCACCAACGCGCCAATCATGTTAATTTCAGCGTATTTCCGTCCTAAAAAGTTGAAGATTTGATGTTCTTGAAATTGCCTTCATTCTTGAATTTGGATGGGATTGATGAGTTTCTTGAGATAGTCTTATCGAATTTAAGAATTGTTTTGTGTTAGATTCTTGGGTACATGCATTAGGTAATCGAATCTAAAGAGAAATTGAGAAAAAGAATAGAATTTAGTCGAATTAAGATCAGAATGAAGGCATACTAATCTCTTTTCACTATTCAATACAAGGAAGAATACATCCTTTATATAGGTGTAGAATTTATTCCACACACGAATGCAGATAATCATTTGAGGAATAGTTGGGGCAATTAATAAAAGATAACGAGAAGGACATGCCATTGTGGCTACATTAGTTACAATAAAACTTATATATATTTAATTATTTTCATTTATTTATTTGTAAAATATTCATTTCCCTCTCCACTTTATTTTTTAAATATTTTTTTGTCTTTTCATTTTAAATTATTTTGAAGAAATTATGTATATTTTATAATAACAAAATCATTTTAAAAAAAAACATATGTCATTTTATTTTTAACGTTTTTAAAAAATATTTTATATGATTTTCTTCACTTATTTTTACATCCATCTAAGATTAAATTATTTTAAGTAGAAGACATTTGAAATTAAATTTTTAAAATCAAATCAAAAGGAAATACAAAGAAAATAAAATGAATAAATAAAATCAATAATAATAAAGAAAAAGAGAGAGAGAAAACAATGAATGAAGTTTTAAAAAATTAAATATAACGCATTTTTTTTCTTTTTAGAAAATCCTTGTAGTAACTTAATTTAAATACAAGATAAATAAAATAACAAATTTTTTTATAAAGGAATTAAAAGATTTTTTTTATATAAAAAACAATATATATCTATCATATATTTAATATTTACAACTAGAAAAGAAAGGGTAAAGAATGTTATATCTCTGATCCAATTAACTAGTCACATGCTGTAAATCGCATGTGATGAATGCGATTTACGCATTAAAATAAAGCATATCTATTGCGACGACATTTAGTGGCGTTTAAACTTATGGCCACCAAAGTATTATCTTCCTTTTTGTTTTTACTTTTTATCGGGAGTCCAATATCCACGTTTGAGCCTAGCTAAATTTGAATTTGCGTTGGAAATCTTAGTGCTCCCAAAGTATTACTTTTTTCTATTGCATTATATGTTGTCTCTATATTCAGTTTCACTACAATATTTTTGATTGTTTTTATTAATTTTATTAGAAGAAGAAAAATACTATTTTTATAATTGTTTATCTTCTTCACTAATTTAATTGCATAATTTTATTAATAAAAATATCATTACGTAATTATTAATGGAGATTCAAGTCCACTATGATATAATCTACCTCAATCATGAGTATAACTTTTGATTTTCCCCTTCCAAAATACAATAATATGACAACATCATATAACTCACACAATTTCAGATTAGTTAAAGCTCCACCAAAAGAATTCTTTCCTTCGGCATATAGTTTCTCTTTTTGTATAGCAAACAAGTTGGAGACTTAGATTTATTTCCCTTGTTTCAACTATCTCTTTCGCTACACTAACCTCAAAAAATAAATAAAACATAGTACTTCTAATCTCGTTTCACTATTCAACCCAAGTTAAAAACATCCTTGATACAGATGTATAATTTTTGAGGATTAGTGGAGCAATTAATAGGAGATAACGAGGAGAACATGTTATTATTGTTACATGAGTTACAATAGATCATGACACAACTTTCTACACTTTATGCCTACTAATTATGGAGCATTTAATATTTTAATTTCAAATAATAAAATGCACAATAATAGCAACACAACTATATATATATATATATATATATATATATATATATATATATATTTGACATATAACTTTTTGTGTCCACACGTAATTAGGAAAGGGTTGCTATTAAATACTCAGCCTAATTAGTCCAAAGTACTATTGTGATTTGAATGGTATACAATTGACTGATTTGTGGAATTTAATATTGTAATATTTATTTATATAATAATAATAAATTCAGTAAATATTTAAATATAAATCAATTATTATTATTTATTATTATTATTATTATTATTATTTTTTGGTAACTAATGGTATTATTAATCACCAAAGGGCAGTCATTACAGAATTAGCTAGCTTACACAGCTTGCTATGGTCTAGAATTGTAACAAATTTACTCACAGAATCAAACAGACTGATGATTAAAACTTTAAACTAGAGACTAAAGCTTGAATATCAAGGGGAGCTCACACATTGCATATGTATGCTAGATCTTTGGCAATTGTTTCCACAGATTTGCTTCTTTGTTCAAAAAGTCGTTGATTTCTCTCTATCCATATGGCATAAGTGTACTCAGCAAATACCATCTTGAAAAGCTTTGTTGTCTGAGACTTCCCCTTAGCCCTTTTGATACTCCATGCCAATATCTCCTCCCAGGTAGACACAAAACAATCTCTATTGTTGAGCCATCGCATTACTCGGGTTCTTAGTGCAAGTGATACAAAGAATTGTGTGAACAAATGATTATGTGATTCAGGCCACAATTGACATAACGCACATATCGGATCATTTTTTATCCCCCATTTGATGAGTCGATCAGTGGTTAAAAGTCGTTTTTGTAGTGTTAGCCACATGATGAAGCGAGCTTTTGGTCTGGCTTGATTACCAAACATGAGGCTCTTCCATTGGACCCTTGGTAGCTCCCCTAATAGTTGCAAATAGTATTGACGGATTAGAGTCTTCTGTACAATTGTGGCTGGTAGTTGTAACAGAAGGTCTTTTGCAGCCATTATTTTCCTAGTCATCCAACTTGCCTGTTGGGGTATTGACCAGTCCCTCAGATCTCGGTTCTTGATATAGTAAGTATGAATCCATTTGATCCATAATTTGTCTTCTTTATGAGCTAGATCCCAACATAACTTTGTCACTGCTGCTTGATTATATTTTTGGAGATGTGTTAAATTCAGCCCTCCAGCTGAGATGGGGCAACACATTTTCTCCCAAGACACAATGGATTTCTTAGTGATCACCTTAGCACCTGACCGGATAAAGCTTCTGCAGTATCCATTTATTAACTTCAAGATTTTAGATGGTATAAGGAATAATTATGCCCAATATGATTGTACCCTAAAAATGACTGATTGAACTAGTTGTACTCTCCCAGCATAAGCTAGTTTCTTTGCATTTCAAGTAGATATTTTGGCAATAATCTTCTCAATTAGGGGATACCATTGTAATGTAGAGAGTTTTTTGGTAGACAATGGCACTCCTAAATATTTGAATGGCAAGTCTCCAATAGTTAAACCCCAATGTTGTAGAATTGCATCTTTAGTGTCCTGTGAGACTCCTCCAAAATAGATGGAACTTTTTCCTAGGTTTGCTTGAAGGCCAGAAACATTGGAAAAATTTTGGAAGCAGCATTGCATAGCCCTGACAGAAGCTACATCACCTTTAGAGAATAATAATAGATCATCAGCAAAACATAAGTGTGTCACTCCAAGTTTAGCACATTGTGGATGATATTTGAACTCCTGACATTTCTACTGAGGTATTTCATAGCAATGGCAAATAAGAAAAGGGACATTGGATCACCCTGTCGAAGCCCTTTAGCAGCATCAAAGGGAGAAGAGTGTTCACCATTGATTACAATAGAGTAACTGACTGTTTTGACACACGTCATTACCCATTTAATAAATCTATGGGGGAACCCAAGTTCTGCCATCACTTGTTCCAAATAGACTCATTTAACAGAGTCATAAGCTTTATGTAGGTCAATCTTGATCATGCATCTAGCTGCGATATTTTTCTTGTTATATGCTTTTACAAGCTCATGAGAAAGAATAATATTATCTGATATTCTTCTTCCAGGAATAAAACCAGCTTTAGTCTCACAAATAATTGCATTGATGACAGTAGCCGTCCTCCTAATATCTTGGAGATGACTTTATATATTACTGAACAACATGCAATGGGTCTAAATTCTTTGACTGTAACATGCTTACTCACTTTAGGCACCAAAAACACATTAGCACAATTCACTGGCTTATATAGCTTACTATTATTAAAAAAATTAGTAATAGCAGCTATAATGTCGCTTTGTATAATAGGCCAAGTCTTTTTTAAAAAGAAAGCATTATAGCCATCGATACCTGGTGCCTTGTCATCTCCAATCAATTGAAGGGCAGTGTAAATCTCTTCCTTAGTTACCTCAGCACAAAGTTGCAATTGTTGCTGATGGGTGAGAGTTGGTCCTGTCTTCATTATATATTTATTGACAGCTGGTAAAGTTGAAGTAGAGGACCCCATCAGACTTTTATAAAAAGAGACAAATTCATCCTTAATCTTCTCCGGATCATGTAATTTCTGGCCATTAAGAGAGGTGATCTCCATAATCTGCTTCCTATTACTCCTCTCCTTGCAAACAACTCAAAAATATTTTGTGTTGGAGTCACCAAGCTTGATCCACTGCGCTCTTGATTTCTGTCTAATAGCATTCTCCTCCAAGAGTGACCATTTTTCAAGGTTGATCAGGGTGTCTTTTTCTAGCTGGATCAGTCACTCAGTACTCTGTGTGTTCATGGTTGTTTGAATATCAGCTAACATAGTTCTGGTTTCATCAATCTTAGCCCGGATAAATTTGAATTCCTGATTATTCAGAACTCTTAGCTTTGCTCTCAGGGCCTTGAGTTTTAGCCAAATATCTTCATTCTATCAGGAGCCAATTTTTGTGACCAAGTGTTCTCTACAATTTCCATAAAGTTGTAGTGCTCAACCCATATGTTAAAGAATTTAAAAGGGACACCTCTGACTCTTTGAGGAGGTTGTATTTGTAAGGTCATAGGGGCATGATCTGAAATAAAAGGAAGGCCATAATTCGTGGTCACATGTCCCCAATGCAGCATCCATTCATAGTTGCCAAAAACTCTATCTATTCCTTGTTGCTTATTTGACCAAGTGTAGAATTCCCCTTGCCATGAGAGCTCATGTATATCACTATGTTATATACACTCAGAGAAGTCTTGGATTTCAGCAGCTATAATTGGGTTCCCAAACAATCTATCCTGATAAGATAAGACAACATTGAAATCTCCAGCAATTACCCAGGGGTAAGTAATCCCTTGTGACAACTGTTTCAAATCTTGCCACAAAGGTTTTCTCCGATATATAGTGTTAAAAGCATAGATGCCAGTGACTAGGAGTTGTTGGTCATTGGATCTATCTCTAACCAGGCAAGTATATTGAGAGAAATAATCTCAGAACTAATAATTAATAGGGAAAATTATATATAATAGCAAACTATTAATTCAAATTAAATGTTTTAAACATAGTTTGATTTAATTGTACCCTATAGCAAACTATTGCTATTTTCGCCTCTCTCCCTGGTGGCAGTCTCGCTCGCCTCTCTCGTTTTGGTGGTAGTCTCGCTCGCCTCTCTCGCTTTTATACAAACACAAATGTATAAAATGCATTTGTGTTTGTATAAAGCGAGAGAAAATTATATATATACATATATTTTCGATCCCCTCTCTCCCCTCTCCCAGATCTCGCTCGCCACTCTCCCAAATCTCGCTCACCACTCACTCGCCTCTCTCACTTTATACAAACACAAATGTATACATTGCGTTTGTGTTTGTATAAAGCGAGAAAAAATTGTATATACAAATACAAATGCATATATTTTCATCCTATACACTTATGATTATACAAATACAATCTTCCCCTGCCCAGTTTTCTTTTGTCTTTCTCTCTTTCTCACTTTATACAAATACAAATTATACAATTGATCTTTTGTATATGTATACCGAAACAGATTATACAACTACTTTCTTTTGTATATGTATACCGAAACAGATTATACAACTGCTTTCTTTTGTATATGTATATCAAATTATACAACTGTTTTCTTTGTATATGTATAGCGAATTATACAACTGCTTTCTTTGTATATGTATAGCGAAATATACATATTTATGTTTGCTATGGAGCGCAATTATGCAAACTATAGTTATAACATACAAATATGATTTTTATGTTTGATATATGTGAAAGTTATTCTTTATTAATATCCTTAACTAAATAAAGATAAAATAATCTTACATTTTATTCCGAAATTATTATCCTCATTCTCATACCAAATGAGCTCGAGCTCGTTTGATACGTGAGATAAGACATAACTAATCTAAATTCATTTTAGGATAAGTTCTCTCATATTTAATTGGAATAGAAATGTAAGATAACTTAATTCACGTAATTATCTTGAGATTATATTGTTATTTTATTCTACATTAAAACTAAAATAACAATCCCAAAATAACTAATCTCGATATAACTTATTCCCTAACCAAACAAGCTAAATTATTAATTTTTGAGAAATTTGAAGGACTAAAATTATAGTTTATACACAAAGATAAGGGTATTTTTGTCATTTTTTCGTTGCTTTGGTATAGTGCACAATTTTTGACCGGTGACGGACAATCAGCCCCCACCGCCACCGTACGACTGGATTTATCAACCCATTTCCGAGCAGCGAATATGGATTTTTCATCAATATGGCTTCACCAATGGTGGAATTTTGGTGTGATATCGATCATCTAGCTATGGATTGGTCAATTTGATATGATTGTGGAGCTCTGCAGAAGCAGGGTTCAGTATGTTCTATTGCTTTCCGAGTTTGGTCCTGACTCTAGAAATTCGAACGGTGCCACAAAATTAAAAAGGTTTTACTTCATGTAGTACTTTTTCTTGTAATATCAATATTGTATTCATCAGAACAGTACAGACGATAGTTAACAAGAAGGTGTTAGTGTTACTATTGGTTTAATTGAGATTTTATTCGACATTGTCTCCTGTTTGGTTTGATCATTGATGGTTATATTCTATTTATGAAGTTGTTAGGTTTTGTTTTAGCTATTTAATTTGTAGAATTGATTCTCTTTGAAGGTGATCTAAGATGAGATATTAGAGATTTTGTAATGAGATTTGGGGTTGATGCTTATATTTTTTTTACCACAATCAAGTTTTTGATAATTTCAGCTCCATAATACTTTCCCGTTTCTCAATTCAATGTATTGTGCAACAACACTTCTTACACTGTCAATCAAGCATGTTAATATGATCTCTCTACTTGAAGGTCGAAGCAAATTCATCAACTTGTTGAGTTTTCTCATTTTTTATGTAGAGGATGTTGTAATTTGGGACACGGAGATTATTTCATGTATGAAAACTGTAAATCTTATCTCTCCGAAACAATGACATCCGATAGACTGCTTCTTCGTTAGAATCTATTATAAGCATCTTGCTTGCGGTATAATCCCCACCAGTTTTTTTTATCTAAAGAGATGATTATTTTTCCACTGCTGACCATGTAGTCAGTCATTCTTTGGATTTTTTTTTTCCTTTTATGGCCCAGTTGCTTTTGTGGTGTTGGATTGCTTCATGTTGTCCCACCTTCTCACTTCTATCTTCCCAAAATAGATGATGCTCCTAAACATATTAACTCTGTCCAGTCCGTTGCTTCAATTGATGCAGAGTTCATGGCAGACATCGGGCACACGTTTGATGATGATGATCTCAAGCAACCTTATTACAACATGTTTTCTCTGATGGGGACTGGGTTCTTTGGTTCTGTTGGTTGCATTATAAACTTCGGTATGTACCAAGTACTAACCTTTTTCTTGTGTGGTTACACACGTCTATAGATTACACTGTATCAAAATTCTATAATGTCAAGAGGGGGGGCTCAAACTGCTTTAGCACTATTTCCTAGGAGAACTCTATATTTGATGAAGTGGAAGTAATATATGAACGATGATCCTCGTGACTTCTATATATAAAATGGATAGACCTTCTGTCTCATACTCTCATATGTGATGCAATAAGAGTTAATTGATGATCTTGTTTTCACTGTCTACATTTTAGAACGGATGAACAACACTAACCGTAAGGGGTTGTATGGTATAGGGGATGGGGAATTAGTTATCCCACTATATATATGGGATAACTTAGCCCATCATTGTAGTACAAATGATGGGATAATCCAGGGACTAACTAATACCCCTAACCAAATGCAGGATAAAATAATCGTGCATTTTATCTCGGGATTATTTTCCCTTGTACCAAACAACCTCTAAGTGGGATGTGTAACCAAATTTTTCTAATTGCACCAAAATTAAGGTTTCATCTATTAGAACTTCACTATTAGAATGAATCTACAATTGTACACCAAGTTATCAAAGTAATCTTTAGCTGTAAATTTGAATGCAAGATAACCCATACATGGTGATTTGGTTACTAGAGAGATCTGCATTGTAGGATTTCCTGCTCCAGTTAGGTTCTTTCAAAGAATAAATGTGACTGATTAGATTTTGAGCTCTGTTAGATTGTGATTGACTGGATTTTGTGGTCAAAGGTTATCCCGTGTGACCCTTAACAACAGTCTGACAGTCCTTCACACCTACCTTAGGTTGAGTTGTATCATCTCAGCACAAAAAATCCTATTCATATGACAGTTTATGCCTTGAAATTTCACACTTCAAGAATTGGTCGATTTTTGATGGCCTTCGATGGACCAAGAAGCTGTCAAGGCATCGACATATACATCAACTAAAAGTCGTCTAAAAGTTAATTTTCTTGATTTGTTTTTCGATTGAAAGGGCATTGCAATCCAACAAAGATTGTTTGCACCATTTGTAGGAAGATGTTTTAGAGGACATTTCCTTCTCTGTTGGTAGGAATATGTCTGTCAAAATTCTTGACAAATAAAAGATTTTTAGGGCTTCCATCAGTCGAATTAATTTTAGTTGAAGACCTGACTGTCAGAAGACTATTTCATAGTTCATTACGTTTTGGCAGGTCGGTCGTTGGGAGCTCGACTTCTAATAAAGGAAAATATTTGTACTTGTGAGTGATTTTTGGTAGAGTTTTTTTTTTTTTTTTTGGTTTCCTATCCGGTGTCCGGTACCCACATTGGAGCTCGCCTATTCCGGATTTGCGTTGTGTAGGGCCCCATTCGGGGGGAAGCGCTCCCTACCAAGGATTTTTCCATACCTAGGGCTTGAACCCAAGACCTTTGATTAAGAGAGGAGCAACCCCATCCACTGCACCACATCCTTTGCTCGAGTTTCTCCATTTAGATCTAACGATCTTTCCCCCTGTCCCCATCAACATTGCCGCTCACCACTCTTCTCTTGTGGTCGCCACTAGCTAGTAAATCTCCCTTCCCCTGCTGATGATCCTTTTCCTTTTTGTCTCCTTTTTTATTTATTGATACATTTATGATATACTTATGTTTTTTCAATATTATGTTAGTTTGGCCAATATTATTATTGGAACATTCTTGTTCTAGTTTCAGTATTGCATAAGATCCAAACGAGATCAACTTTCTATAATGGTTGGTTGACATATATCAGATTGAGTATCAACGTTTGAATATAGATTTGTTGGTCATCTCAATAAAGTTGCATTGCTGAGGTGGCTTGACGAAATGCAAATTCAATAAACTGTTGTGATGTTATCTAATTCATTATAGCTATCGAAAGATGCAACACTGTAGTAACGAAAGCCTTATAATGTCTTATTTGTCAACATTGCTTTCTCTGAAGGGGGGTTTGTAGACTTTAGCTTAGAAATTTGGTTTGCAATGTCTATTGCACTTTCAGAAGTACAGGTGGAGCCCTGCATGTAATATTATCTTGTCGATATTTATGTTAACATTTTTTAAATCAAAATTTAAACATTTTTTAAATCAAAATTTAAGTTATATAAAATATACTCTTTTAAAAAAGTGGGCTGGCCTGGAGTGGGCTGCAACCCGCATAATGATGGGCTGGGCTGACTTTTTTTGGTCACCAAAATAATGAGCCAGCCTGGCCTGACTCGTAAAATCAAAGCCTGTATGGGTTACCCCGAATGGACTGAATCGGCCCATATTGACAGCTCTATCTATAAATTTTTCCCTTTCTTGCTCTGAACAAAACCATCTACAACACCTGCGGCGATTGTCATTATTCAGTTTGACCTAATAGATCTTCATTTACATTAACAGGTTAAATCTTTGCCGCAGATTCAAACCTTGCTTACCAATGGAAGTTGAGACACATATGTCTTTCAGAACTGCTGAAAAAATCAGCATTTTGGTGGTGGATGATGATGCCACGTATCTTCCGGTTGTTTCTGGGCTACTGAAGAAATGCAACTACCAAGGTACTTATACCAAATCTTTGGTGATGTCTTTGTCATCTTCTTTTTTCATTTCCTATTTGGTGTGGATTCTGGAACGCAATGATTGCTTTTTTCTTCCCCTAATTTGATAGATCCTAGAGTTGAAAGTGGTAAGCTTTAGATCTTCAAGTAGCATGATGTATGAATTCAAATTACCTATCGAATGTACCAAAATTGTTTATACTTCCTTTTTAGGAATGGAACAATTAATTTTAGGTTCCACTTACTTTGTCAGATCTTCTTTGGATCCGATGTGTGTTTGACTTGATGAAGAATGAAGAGGAATCACAACGACAGACCACTTTTTGAACATAGTTGCTCTCAGTCCTTTTTATTGTTAGTGAAAGATGTAGAGGAGTCTATCAATAGATTGGTTGAAATGTTCTCAGATCATCAACATAGGCCTTGGCCCTTGCCCACCCTTCTCAAACTCCCCAACTTCACTAATTTCTATTTAACTTGTGATATTGTGAGAATTATCAAATCAAAATTTCTTTTTTCTTTTTTGGTTTGTAGTAAGAATTTTTGTACAAGAACTATGCGAAGCAGAAAAAATAATTTAATGAATCTGATAAGAACATTAAGTGTATCTGTATTTATGTAATTATCTTTACTATAACCACAATAATAGATCTTACATCAGCATATGTATGGAAAAAGTAGTTCCCTTGTTTTGGCTAATAATCCTAATGTCAGAGCTTTTATAAGCAACGTAGTGTAGGATATTGGTATTTGGATTTTAAAATGTTTCTATATGGAATGTTTGTCATTTCCCCTTCATAATACATCTAATCAATAAACTATTTTGGTTTTTCTCCAGTGGTGACTGTCAAATATCCAATAGATGCTTTGTCTAAACTTAAGATCAAAGGCGACTCTTTTGATCTCGTTGTCACTGATGTGCACAAGTCTGATATAGATGGCTTTGAACTTCAACAAGTGATAACCCAAGCATTTGAAATACCTGTTTTATGTGAGTTGATTTCTTCTTCTTCTTTTTTTTTTTGATTTTTTTTCTCCGTAAAATGTTCAGTGTTCTATTCAGTGGTTGTTAGAGACAAGTTTATGATTTAAGCTTATGTACTAAATGCCAGCGATGTCAGCTGACGACAAGGAAGGTACAATCTTGAAAGGACTAAAGGGTGTATCAGTCGACGATCAAAGAGATCAAGGGCTGTGCACAGCGTTGCAGGTGAAGAGAGGTAAAAAACCTGTCCCTGGGGAATCTGCAATGAAACTGGGGAAACAGGGCAAAGATAACAGTGTCAATTTTGTTCTACCAACAAAGTCTCAGATTATATGGACAGATTCACTTCACAACACATTCCTGGAAGCCATTAGAAACATTGGTTTTGACAGTAAGTTGTTGTTGCTAGTGTATTCACATTATTGTTGCTAGAGTATTCACATTATTGAAAAGAATTTTTCTGAGGTGTCTTAACAGAAAGGAATGTTAAATTGCCAATAATTTGTTACCCAATTTTCATGCAGAAGCTGTGCCAAAGAAGATTCATGAACACATGAAAGTTCCTGGATTAACTAGAGAAAATGTCGCCAGTCATTGGCAGGTCTCTACTTCTAAATACATATGTTTAACTATTATTGCTATGGTTTTCACATATAAAATAGTTGAAGTAATGTTTGATTTCTGTATTACTTTACTTGAACTAGTGCATACTCTTATAGAATAAGATAACTCAGATTTTCGTATTTGTTTTACTTTAATTATTAAGATATTCTTGATTCTTGACTATCTATATGCAATATTAATCATCAATTAGCTTTCGTCTTTAGAATCTTACTTTGATTTTTATATAATGACAACATAACACTCATTATTGATGGATTCTTCCTGCTAGCTTTGGCTTCATAGCTATTCTACTGATTGATTATTGTAGTATCAACGTATGATCACCTCAGGGCTCATCTCTTCTGTTGGATGACTCTCAAATTCCTTTCTTGCCAAATAAAGCTATGTTGCTCGGGCTCTCCAAAATGTTGTCGCATCCTCTAAAAATGCTCTACTTTTGGAGGATCTGACACACACCCATCGACATTTTTGAAGAGTCTGAGAAACATAGAACTAAAGTAAATGCTGCCTTTCAAGACTGTTCTACATACTGTTGTAAGACATTCCATGATCTCAATCTGTTCTTTACTTGAAAAGCCTTTTTCAACTCTCAATTGATAGTGATTGAATAGGAGACTATTGTAAGACATTCCATGATCCACCCTATGAACTTCTCTGGAAAGTTCAGGGCCGTGAGAACCTGCTCCGTAAATTCCTGCTCCACTGAATCATATGTCTTCTGCATATCCACCTTGACCATGCTTCTTGGAGACATCCCTTTTCTTCCATACCTTTTGATCAGCTCATGACTTAGTATTATGCTATCTGAGACATGACTTCCTTTGGTCTTGTAGTGATTATCTTTGATATAATTTTGTATAGGATAGTGCAACAGGATAAAGGTCTGAATTCTCTTACATTGGTTGGATTTCCTTACTTTTGGTATGAGTTTCACACTGGTACAATTCACAGGTTTGTAAAGTTCCTGTCTTCTGAAAAACTCCAGTACTGCATCTTTATTTCTTCTCCAATTATTGACCATGTCTTTTTGAAGAATAAGGCATTAAATCCATCATGTCCTGGGGGTTTTATGTATTCTAATCCTTTTAGTGCTTGGAGAACCCCTCTCTAATTTACTATTCAAAATGTGTCCCTCTTTGACGACATTGGGTTGAATAGCAGGGATACCAGTAGCTGCATTTGTCTTTGACTTAGTACTTCTATAAACTGCTTCCTTACTTTAGCAACTTTGTTTGCTGATGACAGAATTGCTGACTCTAAATCATCATTACTAAAACTTAGGTAGCACTTTTAATTTGTTCTGTCCTAATCATCGGTTCCTCCATTCATTTCAAGCAATTTGTTCTAACTTTGTAGAAATATCGTATTTACTTGCGCCGAGTTACTGATGCAAGCTCTAGTATCCAAGTTCCTGACATAAACTTAGCCAGTAGGGCTAATCAATCGACCATTGCATCTGGAACGCTTGGTAAACATAGACAATTTCATCAAGAGAATTTTGGAATGCAGTCTAGTGTCCCCAGCTTATTGATTCACACTACAGGTTATCGGACAAGCAGTCTGCAACATCTTAAGAATAAGTACGTATGATTCACCTAATAACCACTTCTTCAGGCATTAATCTTAGCTTAAAGCTATATCTATATTTGTTAATGATGTTTTCAGGGGGAAAGAAATTGATGTTGTGCTCGATCCAGTTCGTAACTTTTCTGTCTTTCACAACGTTAGTGCTACGCAAGGATCACAAGGTATTGGTGATCTTAGTGCTTCTTCCATGAATCAAGGGAATGATCAACCTCATCAGGTATATACTTTTTGAGCATTTTACTTTATTCTTTGCAATTATGCAATCAAAAGTAAAAACTATACTCTTCCTTATTGTCTGATAATGTTTGAACTTGATCTTCTCTCAATTTTAAAGTAGATATGGAACGATTTAAGAATACTATTTACAGATCAACTTTTTTTTAATGAAGTACAGAGTTGTCATTGAAAACCACCAGTAAGATGCCATGTGAGCAAAAAGGTACAAAAGTGGGTTATCTCCATTACAATAAAGTCTAAACTAAAGCCAAGGAGTTCACAAAGTCCAAAAAACTGTCAATACTATTTACGGTGGAGTTATAGTACCAACTGAACAAATGAACTAGACATCTAGATTTCAGTGAGTGAGTTGGAGTTGAAATCCCATCAAAGCACCTGCGGTTCCTCTCATTCTAGACGCACCAAAAAATTACTGCTGGAATCCTTCTCCAGATCTTCTTGATGGATTTGTCAACTCTTCAAAAAGTCCAACTTGTGAAAACATCCTTGGTAGAATGTGGAATGACCCACTGTAGCCTGAAAATAAACAGAAAAAAACTCCAGATACTGGTGCAAATGGGCTAGGTAGAAGCAGATGATTGACACTTGCTGAATCCTATAGGCACATATAGCATCTATTGACTAAGGCAGTTTTTCCTATATTGAGATTGTCCTGTGTTAGATATGCTTCATTTAAAGCAATCCAGGTGAGGCAGGTGACCTTTGGAGTTGTTTTGATCTTCCAGACATACTTCCAAGGCCTTTTGTCAATCATACCATTTTGAGAGCACATGATATTGTAGTTGTCCTTGACTGTAAACTGCCCATTTATGGAGTTCCTCCATACCATTCTGTCTCGGTGCTGTCCTTCAATTGTGTACTGTTTCAGAGTGGCTAATAATGTGAGGAGGTCATTTAGTTCCCGTATCTAAAGGTTCCTTCTGAATAGAGGGCTCCAAGAATTATCTATCTCTGTATGACATATGACTCTAGGTCTTTATTGGTTTTTATCAGGAGTAGTCCGGGATAAGAGTCTTTAAGAGCATTGTTTCCAAGCCATTTATCCTTCCAGAATTTTGTTTGAGATTCATTGCCACTTTATAGGAGTTATTCTTTGAAAGGCCTGCTTGGTGGCTATTAATATGTTTTCATAGGCCAACTACCTTTTTCTTTCTCAACATAAAATAAAATGTTTCCATAGCCCAAGTCCATGAGTTCCTGCGTCTGTTTTAGAACACCAACGGCTGTGGGTTCCAAACTTGGCATCAATTACCGTCCTCCGTAGTGTTGTATCTTCATGAGCATATCTCCATAACCATTTCATTAGCATGCTCTTGTTGTGTAGACTCAAATTTTTTATTCCAAGATCCCTGTCTGATTTTGGCTGAGTGATTTGACCTACTTTACCAATGAAAACTTGTGAGTCTGACAATTACCCTCCCATAGGCCATAAGAAAATCCTCCATTTGTCTATCTGCTTCAACACTGCACTAGGCATAGGGTATAGTGAAATGAAGTATGTGGGAATTGCTACCAAGGACTGTGATTGCCAAGTTGCCAATCTCCTTTCAACCTTTTCTATGACACCATTCCAAACTCCAGGGGATTTTAATTTTGCACCCAAAGGAAGACCAAGAAAGCTAGTAAGGAATGAATTTGAATTTAGAGATCTAGATATTACATAATAAAATTAATGCAACTTAAATTTTTCTCAGAGTTGAATATGCTTGTTGAAGCTCATAATTTATCCTAGTAACTATTTAGGGATGATCCTTTTTTATAATATTTACTTTTCACATCATCACCATGTATGTAGCAAAACAATGAAGATGAGGCACTTGTCAACTTTGATGGTGGTTTTAATCAGGACATGGAGAAGGAGGACAATTTGCAATGATTTAATCAAATACCATTCAAGGCAAGTTTCTTTTTCATCATCCATATAAAGAATATGAGTGCTGCAATGTATTGGTTTGCTCATTGTAGGTTCTCATTTGCACATACAATTTACAATTAACAAGTGCTATCATGTTTCATTGTTCATTGAAACTCACCAATGCTTTGAATCAATTTTTTTTTTAAAAAGGAAGTGATAGACTTGCCTAGACAGGGTCAATGGGTGATCATGAAGGCCCATGGTTTAGGCTGGTGACCTCCATTGCACTTTGGAGGGGTGCCCGCCTAAGGTCAGCCCAAGTGGTTGACCCTACGTCATAATGAAAAAAAAGAATAAAAGAAAGTGATAGATCAGCCGAACTATAGTTTGATGACAAGAATTTAAAGTCGTTATGCATTTTTGCATCTATTCTCCTTGTACTTGAGAATATTTCTAATCATAGACTTTGCACCATCCCACTGGGATGTATTTAAATCCTAAATCTCTTTTTGCAAATGACCAACTTACAGCTTGTTTGGCGGCCAAAGCTTGTGGAGGCCTTGCCTATTTTACAGAATTGAGGTGCTTGACCAAACTTCTATGGGAAATTAAAGTGTTTTTGAGGAGGATTCACTTTTGAAAGTTTGACCAAACACAAATTGCTGCTCTATTATTGAGAAAGTGTTTTTCATATTGATTTGCCAACATTGTTACTTTCTAGGGGAACTATTTTCGAAAATGGCAAAAGTACACTAAAAACGTAGAAATTTACTTAATCTTGGAGGTTGACGTATCTCAACTTCATAATGTCCTATCATATCCTTCTTTTGTTAAATTTATTTAGAAATGATTCACGCAGGCTATGCTGACCCAAGGTTGATGGGGAGTTTGGCCAGACCTACTACTCAGGTATTAATTCTTTAGTTTTAGTTCATTTCATTTCAAACATTGAATTTATGAATTATTAGATGTCAAATGTACACTAACTATAAATTTTCTGTTACATTTTTTTCAGCAACCTAAGGGAGGGTGATTTTTTTTGGATTTGGTGCGTACTTCAAGTTTCCCACAAAAGTAGGGTAAAAGTCTGCTTACATCTTATCCTTCCAGGCTCCACTTGTGGGATTGCGCTTGATATGGTGTTGTTTTCTTCAAGTCCTTTTGAAGATGAGCAAAACACAATTAGTTCAATAGGATAATTATTTAAGTGACAGTTTTATAGCAACAAAAACTGTTGGTGCTAGAGACAAATCAATGTTTTGCTTGATGTACTTCTTTTTATGGTACTTTTGGGATTATGATATGTTCTAACTTCTCAGAAATTGATTCATTAAATTTTAATGAATCAGTATATTACAGTTTGCTTAAGCTAGTATGTCATTTTCATCTGATTTTCAATATTCATTTTGAGGTTAGAGTAATTGGGTTCATGTCATGACGTCTCAATTTGGGATAAATACGACTTCATATAAGGCCTCGAACGCGAAACCCTTTAATTAAGAATGGAGGGTATCCACAATCCCATCATAACAATTGGTTATATATGATATTAAATCCAATACTTCCTCCATTTGGTTATGTGACATTTTTTTTTTAATTCGTTTCTAAAAAATGATAGTAGTAGGCTATGAGTGAGTTCACATTCTGGATCCTTTTACTTAACTCTTTGCCAATTCAAGTATGAGTTTCGTTGAGCTTAACGGTTTAATTGCTAAAGAGTTTAGCAAAAAAGTTTAGAATACAAAGTCATAAGTAAAAGGGTTTAGAATACAAAGTCATACAAGTAGAATGATATGTCCACCCGATCATTTAGCTGCCAAATTATATCGTATGGTGTATTATCTTAAATCTCATGTGTTCATCATAATATTATTGTCACACTTCAAACTCCACATTCTGTAATAAAATTCATATTAATTGCTTCCCACTTCCACAAAGGAATGGCTATCTCCTGAACTAGCCCAGCGGGCTTTTGGTGCTCAACCTTCACCTGTTGGCAGTTAGGACACTGTGCCACAAACTCAGCAACGTCTTTCTTCATCTCGTGCCATCAATAGATCTCCTTAATATCATGGTACATCTTCGTTGAATCAGGGTGAATAGAATAATGGGAATGATGTGCCTCTTCCAGATGCGGAAGCCTTGCAACATTCAGAACACACAATCGATCACTATATCTAAGGACTCCATCTCCTGCTATATCAAATGCTAAAGTCTGTTAATTCTGAGCCTTGGCTCTGAGCTGCTCTAAGCTAGGATCCTCTTGTTGCCGTGATTTTACTTTTACAACTAGAGATGATACGACTGTGTCCTGAATTGTTACCCCACTATCTTCTGCCTCTAACAATTTGACTCCCAAGCTAGCTAACTGACGAAGCTCTTGCGCTAGCTCACATTTTTCAACACCTAAATATGATAAACTACCCATAGATCTTCGACTTAGAGCATCAACTACCACATTCGCCTTTCCTGGATGATATAAAATGTCCACGTCGTAGTCTTTCAGTAACTCAAGCCATCGACGTTGTCGCAGATTTAACTCCTTCTGTCTAAAGATATATTTAAGGCTTTTATGATCTGTGAAGATGTCAACATGAACGCCATACAAATAGTGTCTCCAGATCTTTAGCGCATGCACAACTGCAGCCAACTCTAAATCGTGGGTCAAATAGTTTTTCTCATGCTTTCTCAACTGCCTTGAAGCATATGCGATAACCTTACCATGCTGCATTAGAACACATCCCAACCCAACACCAGAAGCATCACAATACACCGCATAGCCTTTTGAACCGTCTGGCAATGCAAGAACTGGTGCTGATGTCAACCTGTCCTTCAGCTCCTAGAAACTATGCTCACAAGCCTCAGTCCACTGGAACTTAGCTGCTTTTTTAGTCAGCTTTGTTAATGGGGCTGAAATGGAAGAAAAACCCTTTACAAACCTTCTGTAGTACTCAACTAACCCTAAGAAACTACGAACCTCAGTCGGAGTCATGGGTCTGGGCTAAGTCTTTACGGCCTCAATCTTTTGTGTATCAACCGCAATGCCTGCATCTGATACAATATGGCCTAAGAAAGCTACAGAGTCCAACCAGAACTCACACTTGGAAAACTTTGCATAAAGTTCTCGATCTCGAAGTGCCTTAAGGACTGCTGGCAGATGATTTGCATGCTCATCTTTTGAACGTGAATACACCAAAATATCATCAATAAATACAATCACAAACAAGTCTAGATACGGCCTGAATATACTATTCATCAGGTCCATGAACACTGTTGGGGCATTAGTTAATCCAAAAGACATTACCAAGAACTCAAAGTGTCCATATCTAGTTCTAAAAGCTGTCTTTGAAACATCTTTCTCCCAAACTCGTGTATGGTGGTACCCTGATCTTAAATCAATCTTTGAGAAACACTTAGCACCTTGTACCTGATCAAACAAGTCATCTATCCTCGGAAGGGGATACTTATTCTTTATAGTTGCCATATTCAGCTGTCGGTAATCGATACACATTCTTAGTGAGCCATCTTTCTTCCTTACGAACAACACTGGTGCACCCCATGGTGAAGCACTAGGCCTAATAAAACCTTTATCCAGCAAGTCTTTCAGCTGATCCTTCAACTCCTTTTAGCTCAGCAAGAGCCATTCAGTAAAGAGGGATAAATATGGGTTATGTACTTGGTAGCATATCGATAACAAAATCAATTTCCCGTTCTGGAGGGATACCAGTGAGATCTTATGGAAATACATCTAGAAACTCATTAATTATCGGAATAGATTGAAGAGTCGGTGGTTCTGCATCTATATCATGAACGTGAACAAGATGATAAATACAACCCTTGGTAATCATCCTCCTAACCTTAAGATATGAAATAAACCTACCTTTAGGCGTTGCTGTATCGTCTTTCCATTCCCGAACTGCCTCCCTTGGAAAGTGGAATCTAACAATCTTTGTCCGGCACTCAACATTAGCATAACAAGACGCTAACCAGTCCATACCCATAATGACTCAAAATCGACCATCTCTAACTCTACAAGATCTACAGAGGTTTGACGGTCGATAATTTTTACCGTGCAACCTCGATAAACTCTCCTGGCAACAATAGACTCACCAACTGGTGTAGATACAATAAATGGTCGATCTAATGACTCTGCTACTATACATAATTTTCCCACAATAAATGGAGTAACATAAGACAGAGTAGATCCAGGATCTATCAAAGTATAAACACAATGAGAGCAAACAATCAATGTACCTGTCACAACATCTGGTGATGACTCTGAGTCCTGTCGACCGGTTAATGAATATGTACGGTTCTGTCCACTACCATAACTAAATGCTCCCTCTCTGCCTCCGCCTCTACCTCTACGTGCTGAAGTCTGGGTCCACGCCCTGTAGACTGTGCTGATGAGGAGGAACCTACTGCTGACCTGGTTGACTGACCTTTACCACCCTAACCTATGGTAGGGCAGTTTCTCCACCCATGCCCCTCCTGTACATAAGAATAACAACATGTGGAACCCTGTCTGCACCTCCCGAAATGCATCCTACCACAAGTAGCGCAACGCGGTGGGGCTGTCCTAGCCTGGCCTGAACCCATCTGCTGCTGCGAGCCTAATGCTTGTGAACCCTCACCTGGGCCTGACTGTTCCTGACGATCAAATATACTACCCTGGAACTGCTGTGGTGGAGGTCTAGGTGGCCTAATAAAATATTTGGGTCTGGGACCACCCTGAAAATCTCCATGTGAACCAGCGGGCCTAGCCCTCTTCTGTCTCTCTCTCTCGACCCTCTCACTCATATACCGTAAATGTCGGCGATCCTCTATGTTTTGTGCAAATGCCTGAATTCGTGAGATATCCATATTATCATTTAGTGCAGCGGTAGAACAAACATCAATATAGTCTGAGTCGAGCCCTCCCACAGATCTACGCACCCTATCATGCATCGTATCAACAAATGCTGGTGCATATCTAGCCAATGAATCAAATCTCATCCCGTACTCTTGGACACTCATGCTGCCCTGTCGGAGGTTCAGAAACTGGTCCACCCGACCATCCCTAATCTCTCGAGGCAAATAGTAATCTATGAAAGTTTCTGTAAAGCTATCCCAATTGGGTAGGGATGCATCTTTTCCCCTAGATCTCTCCCAACTCTCGTACCACAATACTGCAACATCGCGCTATCGAAATGCTGCTAACTCAACTGACTCAGTCGCTGAGGCATGCATGACTCTAAAGATCCTATGAAGCTGATCAATAAAATGCTGAGGGTCTTCTCTGCGATCTGTCCCTGTAAACTGTGGAGGATTCAAGGCAAGAAATTCACGAACTCTCGAACTTCCGGACCCTTCAGAAGGTCCGGCAAAATCTGGCGCAATTGGTTGGCACTGTGCAGCTACTAACTGTGCTAACATACATACTGCACTCTTTAAATCATGATCATATGGAATAAGAGGAACTACAAGTGGTACTGTTGGTGGAGCCGGAAGTCCTGTAGCCCTCAGAGGCTTCTGAAGCGGTGGAGAAGCTATAGAGGGCTGAGAAAATGTCTCCCCCTGGGTCTCACAATGGGCTACCTCCACCTGTGGTACCTTGCCGGTACCCTCACTTGCAGTTGTATCTAGCCCCTGGCTAGTTGTGGTCTGTCTAGTGTCAGTCATCTCTATCTGCATACAAGTATCAATTGTAAGCCAGAAACCTCAACCCTTAAGACACCGCTCTATAGCACGAGGTGAGCAAAAAAATGATAGTCATTCTAAAATTCCTGGTAGCTTCTTGCTTATCGGATATGGTGCACCACACATCAATAAACAAGACTCTACTAGACATGGCTTACAGACTCCCTAGGATACGACGTTGCTGTGATACCAAGTTTGTCATACCCCAAACTCGGGGGGCGCAACTGGCTTCTAATGCCAAAACTCAGGCCCGAGACGACCCTGCTGAACTATTTGCTACTAGCGCATGGAAGCCACACATAATCAAGAAAACAAACAAGTATATCTCGACTTAAAACTAAGCCCTCGGCCGACAAGGCCCCTGTCAACTGATCTATAAAAGAAACAGCTACTCCCATGAGATCATATAAATAAATAGCCAACTAGCACAGAAGTTCTGATTGGCAGTCGAGGCCACCATGATATCTATACCAAAACTAAAAGCAGGTATATATCAATACAATACATCAAACAGCTCACAAGCTTCAACATACCAACAACATAGGCCAGTATGGCCATAACGTAGCTATACACCCCACACACTAGTCTGCAAGCCTCTAAGAGTAGTAAAGATTAGCGGGACAGGGACCCAGCTTACCCATAAGGATATATACAACAAAAGGTAACAAACCTCCCAATTCTGGCAGCTCCGGAGGAAAGGGGCTAGCGAACCGGATAAAAGTCAATCCTGCTGCTGAGGAGGTCTACTCGGTTGTCTGTCAGGACTTGCATGCATGAATGCAGCGCTCCCAAGGCAATGGGGCGTCAGTACAAAATAATGTACAGAGTATGAAAGGCAATAGACTATGAGGAGGTATCCTGATATACTAGAATAATCTGATAAATAAATCAAGGATAAGATAAGTGTACTGACCTGCTCCTAAATCTAAACTTATCAAAACTAATAAAACAACAACCTAACCAAGCCCCCATAAACTCGGTAGGTACAAACAACACATAAGACCACCTACTCATGCCCCCCTAAGTCCGGAAGGTGCCAATCAACCTATATACCCCTATCGGTAGTCCCCTAGCCCCGTAGGCAGTCACATAGCCCTCTTAAGCATTAATATAGCCCCGTAGGCAGCACATAGCTCTCTTAGGCATCAACATAGCTTATAGACAACTCATTTCCCTCTTAGGCAACAACATGGTCTTGTAAGAAGCACATAGCCTTCTTAGGCGTCAATATAGCCATATAGGCAACTCATAGCCCTTCTAGGCATCAATATATCCTCGTAGGCAACTCATAGCCCTTTTAGGCATCCATATAGCCCTGTAGGCAGAATATAGCCCTTCTAGGCATATATCACATTTCTGCAGCTAACCACAATAGCCCAAAGGGCAACAATAACAATCCAATCACTAAAAGCGACCAATTTAGTTATAAGCAACCTATACAAATAGCCTCTAAGTCATGTCCAACATAGGGACGCTACTAACTGAATAAGAATCCGACAAAAGAGGATTATATCAACTCGAGCAGCAAATAATCAACAATAATGGCTAAAAGTGTAACAAGGATAACAACCCAGTTACAAAGGAAATATGTCGTATGTAGGGAATAACCTTGACATACCTTTCCAATGAACGCTCGAAAGGCCGTAGTTTCTTCACGCAAGTTGTTCCTTATGTCCTAAGCTTCGCAAACACTATATATACACAGCTGGTACGTGTTTACATCCCTTCTCTATTCAAATAGGGCAAAACGTCGCGGTGACTCAAAAAATAAACAATTGAGTCAATTTTAAAAGAATTTTAAGAATAAACGAATTTTAAAGGAGTCGCCACCTAATTTTAGGAAAAAACTAGGAAATCATTAAGTGATCTACGAAACCAAGATTCTAGGTAAGGGGTTCAGGTAATTTCGAAAGGAAGGTGTTAGGCATCCTTCGAAATCCACAACTGTGGATCCCGACTGAATTCATTTTTTCAAGTTGAGGAGGAAAATAAAATAATGTACAAATAAAACAAACATACAATATATACAAGCAATAAAATAAAATAATATAAGAAACAGACTAGATTTGCCTATCGTCAATAATATACGATAATGAATCAAAATATTATTCGAACCTTGTTCGAATAGCTTCAATGTAAAGCAGCTTCGGATACCTGTAAAGACACTTAGTAAAAGTGTTAGTACTAAATAAATATGAATAAAAATAAATAAATTAATAGTAACTTAAAAATAAAAACCCGTCTTATTAACATGGGAGGCCTTGGAAATCGACGGTAATTTCTTCATCGGCCATTTTAACTTACAAAAAATATAAACTTAAATTAAATCTCCGTCTTTTATAATGTGGAGGCCTCCAAAATCGACGGAGAGATTTTATCATTGGCCAATCTGACTAGTACATATTTAATACCATTAGAACAAAGTAATAAGAAAAAACAAAATAATCCAAAATAAAAGGCAACTTTAACAATGGTCAAGATAGATCAGTAGCAAATCATGACAAATAAATTATCGAAACAAAACACTCACTATGCGAAAGCCAACCTAAACAAAGCAGCAATATCTAAAAGGAAAAATAAAGCAAACCACATAAACAAATAATTTAACAAGCAAATACACTAACTACAATACATAAAAACAATTCTTAAATTAATTAATGAGCAACAACAATTAATAATAAATGAAAATGTAATAGTACTATAGTAAAGTTTAAATAGTCAATAAAGTAAAGTAAATCAATAAAATAAAATAAATTCACTTGAACTATTACCCAAATAACAGAAAATTAAAATAAGAGCAATTGAATTGTTGTCACCAAAATATAACAATCATCCGAAAGAATAAAAAATTATGCATCAAAAGCAACAACATGAAAAATAAATAAGTCAACAAGAAGGGAACGAAATGAACACTAGTACACCACTAAACACTAACAAAAATAATCAAAAGGCAAAATGAAGAAATGATAAAATAAATACAGACAAAAAATAGAGTAGCAACAGAAACTCAACCAAAAGAGTAAAAATATATAAAAATAAATAAAATGAATTGTCATCGGAGGAGGACATTTTTCGGTAGATCTGGAGTCGTTTGGTGATTGGAATTTTCAGTTGTGCTGGAGTTGAAACTTGGGTGGTTTCTCGCTAGAGCAGTGACAGAGGTGTTCTAGAGCTCGAATCTCTGAGCTCTTCGCCGGAAACCTGCAAAGAACAAATCAAAAATCAAAAAATGGGAAAGGGGAAAGGGGGCGATGCTCACTGATTCACGTCGGAGTTCGAGAAGAAGAAGCGAACAGCGGTGGGTTAGCTATGGCTGGAGGAGAAAGAGAAAGGGAAGGGGTTTAGACGGAGTTCGGTTGTTTTCTTGTTGTTTGCTGTTGGTTTCGAGAAGAGGGAGCTCGCCGGAGATGGTTGTTTGGTGGCTTTTTGGAGCTGTTTTTAGCTGCTGTTTGATGCTATTTCAGCTGCTGCTCGGTGGCTGTTTTGGAGAAGAACAGGTGGGTTTTGGTGGTTTTGTGTGAGCTGTTGGTCGGAGCTTATCGAAGCAGCGGTGGTGAACTCATTTGGCTGGAAAAAAAATGGGGCGTTTGGAGGTCGTTTTGGTTGGTTTCTGGCGAGGGTTTTGGTGGGTCTGGTGGGGTTGTGGCGCTCCGACTTGGAGCTGGTTGTGGAAGCTGTTGACTTGCTGCTCCGGTGGAGCTTGTTTCGTCGGAAAACGGAAAAGGAAAAAGGGGGTTTTGGGTGGTGGCGGCTAAGGGAATATGAGAGTAAAAAATCTTAGGGTTTTTATCCTATTTTGAAAAATATTTCCACCACCCTCTATTTAAAGACTAAGAAATAAATTAAATAGAAAATTAAAAATTATTTATTGTATAATATCATTATCTAAAAACAATGGGTCGAAACCACTAGTTAATAAAATAATCGTATACAAAAACTTATCTATATTCGAATTAATATTTAAACTGTGCAAAATATCAAAATGAATATTAACAAATAGAACTAATAAAATAATTATTAAAAAATATAATAAACGTAACTAATGACATGTAAAAAATGTAATTTTAAAATTAACTAATAAAAAAAATCTTAAATTTTGATAAATAAGGATAGTTATCGATAAACTTATTCAAAATTATAAAAAATGTATTTTAAACTATTAAATAAATAAAACTTAAAAATTACGAATTTTGAAAATGTTAGGCCAAAATTGGGTGTCAACAGTACGCACCTATAAACAATTCATAATTATTCTTAAATCGACAGATTTTCCATATTACCCAACTTGTCGAAACGTTCGTAGAAATTCATAAAAACAACCATAAAAGGGTCTTGAGATGATTACCTTAGTTAACCAAGTGTAAACCTTGAAGAAACACCAATAACTACAAATTTATATCTTCAAAAACCAGCTCCAAACGCAACTAATAGAAGGGAAAAAACTATTGCCACATGTAGGGATTACGTTTCTAGGCACGGGGGCAATGTTTAATGGTAGAAATCGTCAAAAACTAACCTTCATCATGTTAGAACTCCATAGGAACCCTCTCTAAGCTTTCTCTTTGGTTTTGGAACTGAAATGAAATGTTTTCATGGCTTAAAACGTTAAATAAGCCGACATACCATATATTTTTTACCCGACCCGGATTCTGCCCCGACAGTCCCTTGTAAAACCCTCGTAACTTTTTATTTTGATGTCGGTTTGATACAGGGTTTTGTGCGTTGCAAACTAGACTCGTAGGCCTTCGATTTAATGGGTGATAGGCCTTCTAACTCTTTATATATTGGGAGAAAACATCCAAGACATTTGACCCAAATTTTAGAGAAATCTTTAAAAAGGAACTTACGATAAATTTAGCCAACTTTTATTTCGCCACTTACTTAACTTCAAAACTTGAGATACAACCCTTGAACACTTAAAATATGACATACCACATCATTTTTAATTTATTACTCACCCTCCTTGTCTTTCTACGAAGATACGAGTTAATTTAGACGTTTTGAAAAGTCGGGGTGTTACAATTATCATATAAAATAGAATAAAATTATATAATTAACTTTTCATTTTACCTTTAATAATAAATTTTACAATCGTATGACACATTAAAATTACATTTTTTTTTAAAAAGAGTAAATTTTAGGTTTAGCAAACATAAAAATCATATTTGTATGATATTACTATAATTTGTATAATTGTGCTCATAACAAACTTTATGTTTGCTATGACTATTAATATGTATATGTCGGTATACATATACATAAAAAATATGTATTTGGATCTATTTGTATATTTCAGTATACAAATGAGTCCTGTATTTGTATATTTCGGTATATAAATGGGTCCTGCATTTGTATATTTCGATCTATTTGTATATTTGGGATGACATAAAACATGAAATGTTTGCCGCAAATTAGAAATAATAGAAACTATGGCTATAACATTTAATTTGAATTAATAGTTTGCTATTTCATATAATTTTTTCCTTTAAAAAATAATCTTTAACTTCATTTTTCAACTAAATATATTCGATAAAATAAGACGAAAATTATAGATTATAAAATTATTATAAGAAGGGTATTTTGGTCAATAAAAAAACTCGCCGCTGCTGTTTATAACACTGTAAGATAGCGTCAAAAAGGATATTTTCACTCAGCCTCGAAGCTCTCGCTGTACTTCACGATTTCTTCAACTTTCGAAAGAGGTAACAATTCTTCATCGCTCTCTAATTTATCAATCAGATCTTCTAATTTATACTGTTTTTTTCTCAGATCTGTTTTAATTTTGTAGAAATCAGTAAAGTATATAGGGAAATGTTGAATCTGAGTTTTTTTTTTATCATCAAGGTTTATATTCTATGTGGAGGAATGAAATTTTTAGTTGTTGGTTAGTTTGGTTATAAATGATTTAAAAAAAATAAAAATATAGGTTTTTGTTGAGGATCTGTAATTTTTAGGTTAGGAAATTGATTTGTTTGTGTTGGTGTTAAGATTGGAAAGTGAAGGGTTTTGATGCCTAAACGTATTATATAAGTAAAAATGAAACTGAAGATTGTAGATTAGGGTTGTTAAAGTTGACCATGGGGTGTTTCAACCTACTCAAATGTTAATGGGTTTGACGAATGATGTATTCAGTTATGGGTACGCAAGTGTGCGGCCTTATGGTCAATTAAGTGGGAGGAGAACCCTAGGTATCATGTTCGGCAAAAGATACTACTTGGTGATTTCTTTTCCTCTGTGTGCCTTGGGGAGGTAGCTGGTACTTGGTGGAATAGTTGAGGTTTGCGCAGGTAGCTTGGACAGCACCATCATTGAAAAAAGAGAGATTTGTCTGCTAGCATTTTTGGTGCTTGATTTCCGCACAAGAAGATGGAGTGTAACTTTAAGGTTTTAGTATAACATGAGGATATATTAGGTGGAGCACCCAATTGTGTGTCCTAGTGGTTAATGAAGTGGGTTGAGAACTGGGAGGACTTACGCTCAAAATCCCAACAGAGATAAAAAAATACTAGGTCATTTCTATGCTCTAGCATTGGTGGACAATTTCTAGTAACTTTGGCTGATGGGAGGTGGCGGTTATCCCGTGGAATTAGTTGAGGTGCGCGAAAACCAGGTCAGACACCATGAGTATAAAAAATGGAGAGGAAATATTTAGGTGGAAGAAAAAACAATTTCTTTTAAGCATGTTGTGTGTGGAGAGACTTGTGTGTCGTATAGAGATAAGTGCGAGAATTAGAGAAACACTAAGTCTTTGTTAACATGCAAATTATGTAGTACCATGTTCAAATTGATCAAATCCATCTTAAAGGATTCATTAAGTTGATCCTAAATAAGGTTTAAATACTTGAAGAAAAGCAATAGGTTCAAAATCAACTAGTAGTCCATTGTGCCCTATCTTTAGCTACACTAAATTGTTTTCAAGAAATTGTAGGTCTCTAAAGGTAATTTCTGTTTATGTGATTTTTAGGTCTATCTCATATCCTTTTAACACCTTTGCTCACCATAGTATGACACCTAGTCACCGGTGCATTTGTAGGATGTGACCAAACAACTCAAGTGATATTCTCTCATTTTATCCTCAGGCGTGCTACTTGCATCATATGGCAAATGTGTCCATTTTTAATCTTATCTAATCTTGTATGATTGCAACATTCATCTTGTTGATATGTTGGACTCTAGCGGTCCAACATTCACTACCAGATAACATTACCGGTCTTAATAACTTTTCTGAAGGACTTACCCTTCACTTTGGTCATCCTGCTATCTCATAATGCTTTGGTAGCGTTTCTCCATTTCAATCATTCGGTTGTAATTGTACAAGTATCATCTCCCTCTGTCATTCCATTCTCTTGAAACAATGACCATATATATCTAAATTGTCCTTGGAAAAGCCACAATTCCTAAACTCTTTTGGCTATGTTAACTTTTGAAACAAGTAATGGTAATACATTAGAAGTACATAATGCTATATCTATTTATTGATTGTCTTAAGCTTTTAGTACTAAGTTAGCATTTTAAGCGGAACATATCTAGCAATTATTATGCTAAATTGTCAAACATGTTATCATGTTTACTTTACTAGTCATATTATTACTACTATAAAGAAACAAGTACTTAAAAGGAGGCACAATGTTTCTCGCGTGGTTTACTTATGATGTGTGTGTGGCTCTTGTTGTACCTGTACTGATGAAGTACATTATGTTTGCTGGAGTTGGACTAAATTAATTTGTTTCTCTTCAGTCTTCCCTGATCACGAGTAATTTTCTTGTCTGATCTCAGGGTGGAAAGAGCCTTGAGATCTTCTACTCAGGTGGGATGAGGCCAATTTTCTGTGGGAATGTTGAGTATAATGCCAGACAGTCAGAATTGGAGAGGCTTTTCAGAAGATATGGGAAAGTGGATAGAGTGGATATGAAATCTGGTAAGCCTCGAAAGTCTTGGTTTTATGTGTTATTTCTTACTTGATATTGTGCTATCTATTTGGAGGTGCTGATTGGTCTTCTGGTTGGGTTTACTTCGTGTCCAGAACTATCTATCCACATCGACCTTTCTTGTCCTGAATCTCATTCCTACAAGATTATACATGTTACCTATACCAAAAAAAGTTTTTATGTGAGATGAATTGGTTATATGGCTAACGAACTTCAATTAGAGCTTTCCTGCTGCGGTGGTCTTATTTCTCTCTCTCTCTCTCTCTCTCTATATATATATATATATCTATATATATAAATATTTTCTTTTTACTTTGTGAATTTAATATATGATCCTCCTATATTGCGGGTGAGTTTGGATCATGCATCTAATCAGCAAGGTGCCTGAATAGACCGTTTAGTAGGATGCTGGAAATTTTCACTTCCAGTGGTCAGGACAGTTTTTATTTGAGAGTCTTACCTCCATGCAACTGCAAAACTGAGGCATGAACTGAGTTGTGCAAAGTGATTGTTCCACCCATTGCTCACGCCTTGACATACAGTACACCATGTTGTATCGAATCTGAGAATGATAGTTCTGATATAACTTATTACCTGGTAAGCTTCGTCTAGGTTCTATGATGTCTGTGGCTCTAGATATTTTGATAACTAGCAACCAGTAAAGCTGATGTGGTGGCGAAGCAATTGATTCATGATGGCAAATCTTGAAGTACTTGGCAGTTCAGTTTCTTCGGAGTATTGATGATTCTAGAGTTTCAGAAGTCCTCACCGGCACTTATCCC
>JAJOOO010001063.1:0-55881 GCA_029582685.1 Solanum piurae | reverse complement strand
TATAATAGGGAGAAATTTTTATATTTAAATATGAAATTACTATACTTCATTTGTCACATGTAATCATAAACAAGCGTAGCCAAAGATTATTATATTTAGCTATGAAATTATTTTCGTCACAAATAGTTAAATTATTTAGCTACAAATTTTAAGTCGTCGTTATTTAAATATTGCATATTTAATGACAAAACTATGTTGTCACTACATCACACATTGATTAGAGACAATAAAATTATCATCATTGATTGCCTATAGTATTAGTGACAAAAACTAAGGTCACAATTAAATATAAAATTTTGTGGCTAAAGCTTACAATATTTAATGACGAATTCTAATTTATCGCTATTTCAACAAAATATTTTGTGACAGCCTTTTTGTGTCAAATAATTTTAAGACAAATAATAATTTGTCACAAATTGGATTCATTATTAGTGACAAAATAATTTGTCACTGATAAATTAAAATTTGTCGCTAATGGTACTTAATAAATGGCGCCAAATTATATTTTGGTGGGAAACTCAACTGGACGAAATTTTGCTACAAAATTTTATGCTTCGTCATTAAAGTGTGTGGTTCATATATTTTAATACGAAATGTAATTTTTGTCACAAAAAGTGAATAATTAGTGACGAATTATGTGTCGTACCTAATAATTTCGTAGCTAAATATCATGTTTGTTGTAGTGGAGGTGGATAGCTCGATGATATTCCAACTATAACGAGGTGGAGGCTCGATAAAATTCCAATTGTAATGAGGTGGAGGCACGATAGTATTCCAGCTGTAATGAGGTGGATGGCTCGATAATATTCCAACTGTAACGAGGTGGATGACTCGATAATATTCCAACTGTAACGAGGTGGATGCTCAATAATATTCCAACAGTAACGAGGTGGATGGCTCGATAATAATTCAATACAGTTCAAAATAGGAACCTGAAATTGACGAACAAATATATGAACCACTTATGGGGTGGATCACCCAAATGAACTATATATCAAAGTCTTTGATCGGCCAATAAAACACATAATCCACTTATGGGTGGATACCCAGCAAAATTTGAAATCTCGACTCTAACATTGTCAAGAAACACGTATGCCAAAATTGCTACGCGACAAATCATATTTTATAAAAAAAAACTATATTGACGTATATGCACGTCACGACTACGATTCTCTCTTTAAAAGACAGAATTATCGAGGTGAATGACTTAATTCTTTCGCACGAAGATTAAAGTCAAATTCGTTTTTCTTAACAAACTCAACAAAATTTGAGTTTATTGCTGACATATTCAATTGTTGTCGAAAACTTATAACGCTTTGACAACTTCGATTGTCATGAGTATATTGGGATCTCTAACAGCCTTTCTGATGTGATGGACTTGGTGATAATCCCTTGAAACACTTCTAGGATAGTGTCACTTTTAATCATCTTCAGATTTGAAGTCGATTTCACATATGATCCTGACTTTACTAATACTATCACCTGCAAAGCTAGACACCAAACATTAGTATCGACAATGAAGTAAAGAATATAAGTAAAGATAAAGCATTAGGTTAAGTCATTTGGCTTATCAAGATTAGGCTATGATGAGCCTAATGGTGACTTTGATCGTGGCTCATCACTAGCGATCCTCCAACATGTTGTTTCTTAAAACTTTGAAAGAATCTATTAGCGTTTGTCTTCAATATTCCTGCAAAATAAAAAGAAACTGTTTATAAATCACTTGAGGAAATATAATGAAATGAAGATAAAATGAGACGGAAAGTTTTCTAAGTTATGTTGATGAGGCCACGATGGGTGTAAATGAGGTCTTTTTCCACACTTGACAGCTTTGACATTACCATTTTTGTTACTTCGTTGTTTCTGCATCCAAAGAAAAATTCTTAGTTTGAGAGATTGATTTGTCTTGGTCTTGTCTCCATGCTCCTTTATGCAGTTGACTTTCACACTCGTCCGTTCTCTGAAATGTAGTCTTGATGGAATTTTTGAGGACCTCCCTAAATTTTTTTGTCCCAGTCTAAAATATAGAAGAACTCTTATAACTTGCTTTGTTAACCCTGACGTTGCTCATTCTGGAAATTTGAAGTCCCTCCTCAAAATTCTGTCTAAGTTTGCCTCAATAGTAATAAGTATAGTCTTTTAACAAATGAAATTTTGGTAGAATTTTTTAGATGATCTCAAATATTCTGTCCCAGTTGCAAACTTGATTTTCTTAAAAATTTCATCTTAATTTTTTGAGATCCACTCAAAACTAACCAGTTGCATTTTGATCTTCAGTCCTTTCTTGTTGAAGAAGTTCATCTTCAAATGAATTTTTGAGATCCTCTCAAAAATTCTGTCCCAGTTTCCATTACAAAGAGAAATGGAAATCTTACGGGGAATATGACCGAGCCGTTGTGGCGCCTACGTATCCCGTTGAGGCAGGAATCAGGTCAAATGTAGTTCCCCCCTCTCGAGGATTAACAAAAAAAAGAAAAATTACAAAGAAACCGACCGAGGCCGACATAGGCCGCCTACGTATCTCATTCTTGAGAATTCAGGTCAGACGTAGTTCATTACAAGGAATGTGCAGGAAAAAAAAAGGAAAGAAGAAGATTAAACGTGTGTTTACAAAGGAAAGAGACAATAACTTCATATGCATAATTCTTGCCAAGGTCGAGCATACTTCACATGACCTTGTTCAAAAGACGTCTTGTGCTTACTCTTAAGCATCCAATATGCTATAGTTTGAGGAGGCCTAATCAATATTGATTAAATTGTTGTTGATCATGTTCTGAATTTTGTGCTTGAGGGTTGAACAATTCTCTGTGTCGTGTCCAACAACTCCTGAATGATAAGCACATCTGTGGTCAGCCCTGTAAAATTTTCCCAAAGGATCGACTGGCCTTCCTTCTATTGGATGGATCATACCCATCACTTTCAACCTTTCATAAAGTTGAGTTTGAGATTCCCTTAATGGTGTAAATACTTTAGGAGTCTTCTTAAAGTTTGGACGAGGGAATCGATTTTGATTGACATTATGGTGTCGATATCTCCTTTGTGGAGCCGACTGCATATGGGTAACTATGACAACAAATATCACTTCTTCTTTTCCTTTTGACATATTCATATCACTAATTCTGGTAGCTTTGTCATTAGCTCGCAATGCAATAAGGTTTGTGACCTTTCCAGTTTTGAAACCATCTTCCAAAGCTTCTCCCACCTTAACGATCTCAACAAATATTTGTCCCATCATGACCAACATTCTTTCATAGTACTCAGGCTTTTGAGTTCGAATAAACATTTCAGTGATCTGACGTTCTGACATGGGAGGTTTTACTCTCGCAGCCTCTTTTCTCCACCGAAGATCGTACTCTCGATAATTTTCTGTAGACCTTTGTTTGATCTTATCCAAGTAGTAGAGATCTAGGGCAACTTCTACGTTATGTCCAAATCCTTCAGTGAAATCCTTTGCGAGTGCATTCCAACTCGCCCATTATTTTAAGTCTTGTGATGTAAGCCACTCTAGAGCTTCTCCATTTAGACTTTGACTGAAGAGGCGCGCGCATCAACAATGCTTCATTTTTACCAACTCCTACGAGTTGATCATATATACTTTCAGATGTGCTAGAGGATTTCCAATTCCATTAAAAGTGACAAACTTTGGCACATTGAACCCTTCCGGAAGGTCCAAATCCGGATGAATGCATAAATTTTCGTAGTTCAGCCCCACCTCTTCTGAAGAGTAATCAAGTTCTTTTTTAGATTTCACAATCTCTTCCTTCATGATCTGCTTAGTCTTTTCCTCTTTGGGCGTCCACTCCTTCTCCTTCTCTTTGTAGTGGTCAAGTTCAGAACTACCGGTATAGTGAAGGTGTGGTTTGGTATGGACTGGAATATCAAAAGTTACTTTTGGAGGTAGGGGTTGAGCGTTTGGTGGATGTTGAGTGCCTTGGCAGGGGTCTGGTACATGAAAAGGGATGCTTGAGGATTGTTGACGTTTAGGCTTTGAAATGGAGGGAATGTTTGAGAGTTGTTAGCATTTTGATTTTGAGGGGGATGGAAGTCGTGAGGGTTGGGATTCAGGCTTTGAAGAGGAGGCGGTGCTTGGTATGAAGTGGTTGTATGATGAAGATTTGGGGTAGTTAAGTTAATAGTTGAGGGATTTTGAGCAGGGTTGGATGGTGGATTATTCTGGACATGTTCCGAGTTTGAATTCAGAGGAGGAATATGGAGTGGAAGCCTTCCATTACCTAGAGTGTTGACATCGACAGTCGTAATTGACAAATCTTGCTTTTTCTGAAGCTCAACCGTCAATTCAGCAATCTGTTGCATCAGTTGTGCAATTAACTTATTTTGTTCAACGGCAGGGGGTTGAACTATAGCAACTTCAGTCATGTCAGTATTCTCACTATTCTGGGTCATCATTTTTTTTTCTTTCAACAAATTTCAATTGGAGAAGGAATCTTGAGAACTTCGAATGTTCAACCAATTTCTCAACACAAATCAGTTTTGAGTACCTGACAAAGAAAAATAACTCAACAGACAAATGTGTTAGTTTGTGTCGAAGATAGATAATACAATAAATCACACACATTACTGTAAACACAAAAGGATTGCTTCATTCAAACACTTAGCAACAAATTTTGCAATGCCCTTCTTCATACTACTCCACCAATAAACTTCTCTTAAGTCACGATACATTTTTGTAGAACTCAGATGGATAGAATATCTGGAGCTATGAACTTCCTCCATAATCCTCTCTTGAAGTTCATCCACCCTTGGTACACATAATCTACCTTGATACCTCAATACGCCATCTCCCTCTTGTTCAAAATCCAATATTTTTTGGCTATGAATATTTGCCTTTAATTCAAGCAAAATAGGGTCTTGGTCTTGCTTCTCTTTTATTTCTTACACTAATGATGATTCAGCCCCATTCATCACCACTACTCCTCCTTTTGTGGAACCCATTAGTCAGACTCCCAAGTGTGCAAGTCTGTGCACATTTTTTGCTAGCTTTTTCTTTTCTACCTCGAAAAAGGCGGTACTACCCATACATAACCTACTCAAGGCATCAACAATAACATTAGCCTTACCTGAGTGATAGAGAATACACATGTCATATTCCTTGAGTAATTCTAACAACCTATTTTGCCTGAGATTAAGCTCTTTTTGAGTAAACAGATATTGAAGACTCTTGTGATCGGTGAACACATCCACATGAACACCATAAAGATAGTGGCGCCATAATTTCAAAGCAAATACTACGACAGCCAACTCTAGATCATGGGTTGGGTAGTTCTTCTCATGAACTTTCAACTCTGTGGAGGAATAAGCTATAACCTTTCCATTCTGCATCAACACACACCCCAAACCAACTCTAGACAGATCACAATAAACAACAACGCCTTCTGTGCCTTCTGGTAAGGTCAATATTGAGGCAGTAGACAACCTCTTTTTCAATTCCTGAAAGCTTGCTTCACAAGCTTCAGACCATTGAAATCTCACTATTTTCTGAGTTAAATTGGTCAAAAAGGATGAAATAATGAGAACCCCTCTACGAACCTCCTATAATAGCCAGCCAAACCCAAGAAACTCTTAATATCAGTTGGAGACGTGGGTCTGGGCCAATTCTGCACTGCCTCTATTTTCTGGGTATCAACTTTAATTCTCTCTCCAGACACAATGTGTCCTAAGAATTCCACAGGCTCAAGCAAAAACTCACACTTAGAGAACATGGCATATAAATCTCTATCATTTAATGTTTGGAGAACTATTCTGAGATGACTAGCATGATTTTCTTCATTCCTCGAATGTATTAGTATGTCATCAATGAATACGATAAGAAACATATCTAAATAAGGTTTGAATACTCTATTCATAAGGTCCATGAATGCTGCAGGCGCATTGGTCAAACCAACAGACATAACTAGGAACTAATAATGACCATAACGTGTCCTAAATGATGTCTTCAGAATATCTCATTCCCTTACCCTCAGCTAATGGTAGCCTGATCTGAGGTCTATCTTAGAGAAACAAGTAGAACCCTGAAGTTGATCAAAGAGATCATTAATTCTCAGAAGAGGGTAGTTATTTTTAATGGTAACCTTGTTCAACTGACGGTAATCTATACACATCCTAAGGGAACCATCTTTCTTTCTCACAAATAAGATCGGAGTACCCCAAGGTGAGACCCTTGGTCGAATGAAACCTTTATCTAGGAGGTATTTCAAATGATCCTTCAACTCTTTAAACTCTGTTGGTGCCATTGTGTATGGCGGAATTGATATAGGACAAGTATCTGAAAGAGTGTCTCTATCGAAGTCTATTTCTCTCTCAGGAGGGACTCTTGGAAGATCATCAAGAAAGACTTCTGGAAACTCTTTTACTACTAAAACTGACTAAATATGGGGTATCTCAACACTAGAGTCATTAACTTGGACTAAATGATAGACACACCCCTTGGAAACTAACTTTCTCGCCTTAAAGTACGAAATGAAATGACCGTTAGGTACTGCTGAACTGCTACTCCACTCTCTAACTGGCTCATTAGGAATTTGGAACCTAACAACTCGAGTTCTACAATCAATTGAGGCATAACAGGTTTGAAGGCAGTCCATACCAAAAATGACATCAAAATCTACCATGTCTAACTCAACTAAATCAGCCATGGTGTTTTTGTGATTGATGGAGATGACACAATCACGATATACTCGCTCAGCTAGAATAGACTCCCCAACAGGAGTAGAAACACAAAAGGGTTCACAAAGTTTCTCACAAAGAACATCAATATTATTTGCAACATACGGAGTCACAAAAGATAAACTTGCCCCTTTGTCTACCAAAGCATAAACATCAAGAGTAAAGACTTTGATCATACCAGTGACAACATCTGGAGAATTCTCTTGCTCTTGATGACTAGTGATCGCATAAAGGTGGTTTGCTCCTCCGCCAGTACCAGAAGTAGATCCTCCAGGTGCAACTCTGTATGGTGGAGCAATTGATGAAGATTGGGCTCTATTGCCTTGATTTCCATTACCTTGCCGGTTCTTATGACACTCTTTCATGAAGTGACCCTCTTGTACACACTTGACACAACATGTGGAGCCATCGTGACACTTACCTGGGTGAGTCCTTCCACACTTAGCACATGCAGGAGCCTAGTTACCTCATTGTGCCACACAACCCTGAGATTGTGCAGGTCTAGCTCTGAAGTTCTGTGAATTCTGACCATTGTACTCACCTTTGTTTCTAGGTGCAGGTGCAGTAGCAGATGATGGAGCAGGTCTTTTTTGCTTTTGTTCTAAATAAGATCGGTTCACATTATTCCTCTACTGCCCGGACTCATTCCCTGTCTTCACTTTCTTGTTTCTAAACTCCAACCTATCCGGCAGCTTCTCTTCCTTAACCGGCTGCACATAGACTATCAACCTTGATATATCCATGTCCTCAATTAGCATGGCTTCCTTGACCTCTTTACTTGACAAACGGGACAACCCAACAACAAAAAGACTCATCCTACTTCTCATATCCGCAACCATCTCCGGAGCATATCGGGAAAGTTGGGTGAACTTCAAGGTGTACTAATGAACACTTAGTGAATCCTACTTAAGGGTGAGAAACTCTCGTACCTTGGCCTCTCTCAGTTCTCGGAGAAAGAAGCACCCCAAGAAAGCACTCTCGAACACAGCCTAACTCAAAACTAATGCATCCTCAGCCCTACTCTTTTTCCACTGGTCAAACCAAGTCCTAGCAACACTCTTCAGTTGATATGCAACTAGTTCCACTCGTTCAACATCAGCAGCATGCATAACCTCAAACACCTTTTTCAGTTCCTCAACAAAATTTTCTAGATCCTCCTTAATTCTTGAACCAGTGAAGTTTAGAGGATTCATCCTCAAGAAGTCACGGATACTCAAAGTATTAGCCTCTTCCTGTTGAGCCCCTATTTGTTGCCCAACCTGGTTGGTTACAACTTGATTTAGCATTCAGACTGCTTCCTGAAATTTAGCATTGGTGACCTCTCCCTGGGGTTGCACTTCTGGTGCATTAGGTACCCCTTTCTACTCAACATTACGTCTAGCAGGACGACCTCTGATAGCTCTTCATAGAGGCATGATCAACTGAAAGACACGCGCAATCACAAATTATAAAGAGGCTTTCATAGAGATAAAATTTATCACATGAAGTGAATATGAAAGAAGTGAAGGAAATTCCTAAATGTTGTAGCCTTCTAATTATAGATGTGGCGTGCTTCACACCAATAACTAGGACTCTACGGACACGACTTCATAGACTCCCTAGGACTCTTGAACTCTATGCTCTGATACTAAGTTTGTCACGCCCTGAGCCTACACCCTGGACAGGACTGGCACTCGGGAACCATTTCTAGCCCCAAGCCAACCCTTCGCCTGGCTAGACTCTCACCGGAAGACTCTAACCATTATTACAATGATCAAATGCATTGATAAAACAATTGTGTCAAATTAAACTCAGAACATTTGAGGAAAAAACATTCAACTAACCATAGATGGAAACTCAAGTCTTAACATAAAAAATAACAATGTAAAGACAACTGAACTACTAACTGTCTATGAAGCCTCTAAACCAAGGACGGATGTCGGGACAAGACCCCTGATCATCCTAACATCTAAAGTACTAAAGCAATGTAAAAGGAGCCCTCCGCAAAGCAAGGAGGCTCACCAAATGACTCTGAGTGCTCAACTGGATCAACGAGGCACTGGATGCTTATCCATGTTTATTGTGTCTGCATCATCAAATGATGCAGGCCAAATGGCATCAGTACATTGAATATACGAATATTCGAGGAGAATACTAAACAAGACATAAGCTTGAAAAGAATCTGAAAAGAACACTTACCTTGGATTAACTCAACTCATGAATAACTCAATTCAAATGCAAAGTAAAGCCACAATAATGGTGCAGTTATACAAAGCATTTAAAACAGTAGTAGTGACTCAATTTGTTAAAGAAGTGTAATAACAACTCATTTTACATGTAAAGTAATATAATATTGTGGGACTTTCTCTAATCGACAACCACCACTATGAACCTAAGTGATGATTCAACGTCTTACCCACGCCTCAAGAACAGTCGTATACTTTGTTGTCATATAAAATTCCTTAACAAAGTGGATCCACTAGTCTATTCTAAAAAGCACTAAGAAATTATATAAAAAGTATGATCCTTTTCTGCCCATGATGGCAACAAGGTTTATGGAGACTTGAGTTATTATGAACTCGTGTCCCCATATCAGTGCTCAGTACTACTCCAAAAATATACTCAGCTCATATGTTTTTAAAACAAAACTCTTTTTTGGGTTGAGATAATTACTCAAAACTTAGCATAACGGTTCTCTTGGAAATCTATGTTTCCATTCTTGCTCAAATGTGAAATATTTTAACTCTTAGGAATACTTAATTCCCATATAATCTTTGAAGAATAAGAACTTTACTCTTAATCTTTACTCAACTCAAAGCTTAAGTCTTAAAACAAAGTTAAAATGTTTGTGAAAGACTTTGGGAATAGTCTATGAACTTCTCTTGACTTAACTCTTAACCTCTTGACTTAACTCTTAAGTTCCCTTGAATTGAAGTGTGGATTCAAGGTTCATGATCTCATGTTAAAGATGATTTTATGATTTTTAGACGTACCTTCTAATATAGAAATTGATTAGAAAACATAGGTACCTTGCTAAGGAACTAGTACGAAAAGAAGGGCGAAAAGTGCAAGAACTGGCGTCCCTGGGCTCTGAGAGGCGCGGGGCACCAGCCCTAAAATTTCAGAGAACGACTTGGGGCGCTCTGGCTGGCGCGAAGCCCCAGAGGTGATACTTTAGGGGTTGTTTTGGAGCGCGCTAAGAGGTGCGGCGCCCCAGCCCCTTCCCTAGATTTTGGATGAAATTCCTCGATTATTTTTCAACTCTAACCCTCTAATTTAACTTGGTTCTTTTCCCAAACACTTCAAATCTACTATATGTTCAAAATATGTAAGATTCTTCTCGAAAACACACCTAAATTCATGAATCAATCTCAAGAAACTTCAACAAGAAGAACCCACAGGATTTCAGACGAATTATCATCAAGAACTCATAAGATTTGCTTTCAAAACAATACAACTTCGCTGAATTGAATCATGATTGGTGCGTGAGTGAACTAACCCAAATCTATGTAATCTCACATACCTCGTAGGGATTAACCCTTGCCGTAATCCACACGAAATTCTCCAAGAAATTGAATCTTTACTTTTCTTCTCCTTTCTCCTCTTTTCTTTTTTCTCCTAGCGTGAATTTACGATTTTCGAAACTGATCTAATTCTGATTTGACCCAATTAAAATCCTAAAATCGAAATAAAATAATTGGTTATGGAAAAGACCAAACTACCCTTCCAAAATCTAGATTGGACTTTCCTTATCCAAAAGTCCAACTTGCAATAGGCATGTCTCACTCATACGAACTCGGAATCACGCAAACTCGGCGGCGTTGGAAAGATAATTCCAGTATATTTCCTAAGGTAGCCGTAATCACACCTAAATCATCCTGAGCTAGGAGTTATGGTTGTTTGAAGTTGACCAAAACTCAAACTTAACTAAACTTAAAAAAATTCCAATTTTTTTTCATTATTTCGTAAAATTACTCTTTCCAATTCTAACTTCTTTATGGTTCTTTCAAATTGAGAGATGTTACACTGTCACGTTCTGACACATATAGTGGACCAGGTGTCACGTTCTGACACATATATTGGATCGGGTATCATATTTTGACACGTATTTATTGGATTGGGTGTTACGTTCTGACACACTGACAATTTATGTGTGGGTTCCATGAGAGGACCATTGTAACTCTCGTATCTACTCGTTATTAATACTGTGGAATTGCACATTGCTCCTAAAATTATAATTGAATTATGCTTCATGTATATGTGTGTTTACTGTGTTGTAATTACTTACTTGTTTTGTAGACACGAGTAGCCACATGATCCTATCAGTAAACCATTGTTTTTTGTACTGATACTGCACTTGCTCTATCCTTGTTGAGTACAGGGCATCTTCAGGCAGCTACTAACAAACCTCAGCTAGGAGATCATTGACTGCGACTGGATTCGAGGGTGAGCCATTTCTTTCAGGATGACATGGATACATCATTAGTTTTAGTCCATTCTCATTGGACTCCGACTAGATGTTCAGACATTTTACTTATGTTTAGTTTTTGGGGTTGCACCTCATTTTTCTTAGAGTTGTTGATTAGTAGAGTTTTTGTAGAATGACTTTCAGGTTTAGGGATTGAATTTCCGTGAGGGTCATGCTTAGTTGCTTTGTTAAACCTTCGGAGTTTATGGGAACTCTATATTTAATTAATCATTTAAACCTATTTCCATATCTTTAAATTGTTTAGTTTCTTTAAGTTGCTTAGTCAGGTTGTAGTAGTGGTTCTTTTACCGGAGGGTTAGTGTGGGTGCCAATCACGGCGGTCTGGGTCGTGACAAAGTTGGTATCACAATCCTAGGTTCATTGATCTCATTGTACCAAAATGAGTCTAGTAGAATCTTGCGGAACGGTATGGAGACGTCTGTACTTTTCAACGAGAGGCTATAAGTCTTTAGGAAATCTCTCTGTATCCTTCTAATTTCGTTCTATGACTTGATTGCAATCGGTATCTGGTGATCCAAATTGGTATCTGATCTATTTTACTTTTTTGTTCGAATATGGTTAACACGCGATACAACGACGTCAGGCCTGTAGCTCCAATCAATGACCTAGTAGAGGAGCCCGTAGTAAGAGGCCGCCGTTGAGGTAGGGGTAGAGGTATAGGAAGAGGAAGGGGTAAAGGCCAAGGAAGGGTAGCACCCACCAGGAGTGGAGCCTTAGTTGAGAATGTTCCTAGGGAAGAGGCCCCTTCTTCACCCCAAGAAGAGGTGGAAAATATTATGAAGATCGAGGACAAGGACAATGTTCGACCAGAGGAGGGTGCACAGGCTGAGACTGCCAATCTCCTCCCTTAGACACAGTGATATCTTAGCAGATCATGACTTTTCTGAAGGAGTTGGTCGGCCCTGGAGTTCTTCCCAGAGTGAAAGCTTCACAACTTCCAATAAACCACTCCATTGGTGCTTATGTTCCCAAGGTGGATGGATCTTTAGGCACTGATTCTTTCTTCCGTCCCCTATAGGGTCATGTTGAGGGACTATGTGGAATGCAGATCGCCAGTCTTACCTCCACTCACCTGGACACAGTTCCATGCTTTTTTTCTGGACAATTATATGCCCCGGACTTTGAGGGATTGCAAGAAGGATGATTTCATGGCCTTGGTGTAGGGTGATATGACTGCAGCTGCTTCTGAGGCAAAATTCCATGCCTTGTCTAGATATGCCATAGAGTTGGTGACTATAGAGGAAGAGGGATTTTGTCTATTCGTCTAGGAATTGAACCTCAAGTTACAAGTATTGTCTGTTCATATGACCTCTGCAGGTAAAAGTATTAATAAGGTGACAGACCTTGTGAAGAAAGTGAAAGGAGTTCAACATGATGGGCAGGCAAAGGCATTAGTTAAGAAGCCCAAGAACACATGTAACTTTTATGGTTCCTACTCCAAAAGTTCAAGTAGGCCGATGATTGCAGCCCAACCTATTCAGTCATCCCTGCCCGCTTCTATAGGTGGTTACTCGGGAACTCCACTGTAGAATCCCATTCAGGATAGTTAGGGAGTCACACCTGCATCTGGCAACAGGCTATCTTTTGACCTCAGTTGTTGCAATTGTGGAGAACCTGGACATATGAGGAGAGATTGTCCCCATCCACACATGCCTGACCCCATGCAGCAGCAGATTAGAGTAGTGTTACCAGTGGGAACCGATAGTAGCGGCAGAGGACGTCCATAAGGTGGGCGAGGAGGGAATCAACGAGGCCGCAGAGGTAGGGAAAATAGTAATGCATGTAGAGGCGCAGTGTAGACAGGAAAGGAGGTTGCCCATCAAGATGACAGGGCTCAGTTGTATGCCTTTTTGAGCAAGGCAGAGGCTGAGGCGTCTGATGTAGTGGTCCCATGTACTATTCTTTTGTGATCGGATGGTTACTATTTTTTTTATCTGGGTTCTACTTATTCGTATGTGTTAGTTCAATTTCCCTTTGGATTTGATGCGGTTTGTGATATGCTTGATGCCCCTATCCATGTTTGTACCCTATTTGGAGAGTCTGTCATAGTCACCCATTTCTATCGTGCTTGTTCTGTCCTGTTTATGGGTTTTCAAACTTGGGCTGATTTGGTTATTCTGGATATAACTGACTTTGATATAATCTTAGGCATGACTTGGTTGACTCCCTATTATGTTGTGCTTAATTGTAATACTAAGTCTACGACTCTAGATATCCTAGGTAGGGAAAAGTTAGAATGGGAAAGGGTGTAAAAGCCTAAGCAAGCTAAGATCATATCTTTTGTTCGGTCTAGGAAATAGGTGAGGCAGGGGTGTTTGGCATATTTGGCTCATATTCAGGATGGTGATGCTGAGTCTCCCTCTATTGAGTCTATTTATGTAGTGTTTGAATTCAAGGAAGTGTTTCCTACCGATTTGCCTGGTATGCCTTTGGATAGCGATATAGATTTATGCATTGACTTAGATTCGGTATTTCACCCCATATCCATCCCTTATATTTGCATGGCTCTAATAGAATTGAGAGACATTAAATTTCAAAGAAGGTTCTTGATAAAGGGTTCCTCTGTCTTAGTGCTTCCCTGTGGGCTGATCCTATCTTGTTTGTTAAGAAGAAAGATGATAGTATGGGGATGTGCATAGATTATCAAAAATTGAATAGGGTCACCATCATGAATAAATATTAGTTGCCTCCGATAGATGATCTCTTTGACCAATTGCAGGTTGCATAAGTTTTTCTCTAAAATTGACCGAAGTTCTGGTTACCATCAGCTAAAGATTAGGCCCGGGGATGTACCAAAAATGGCATTCAGGACCCGTTATGGGAACTATGAGTTCTTAGTATGGTCATTTGGGTTGACTAATGCGCCTGCATCATTCATGAGTTTGATAAATGGTGTGTTCAAACCATTCCTGAATTTATTTGTAATTGTCATTATTGATGACATTTTTGTTTATTCAAAGAGTAAGGAATGATATGTTGGCCATCTCCGCATTGTTTTGGGTATTCTTGGAAAACAGAAGTTGTATGAAATTTTTTCCAAGTGTGAGTTCTGGTTGGCTTCAGTTTCCTTTTTTGGGCATGTGGTTTCAAAGGAAGGGGTAATGGTAGATCCCTAAAATATCGAAGAAGTCAAGAACTGGGTACGACCTAGCTCTATGACTGAAGTTAGGTGTTTCATAGGGCTCGCCAGCTACGACTGATGGTTTGTGAAATTTTTTCCTTCTATCGCCACGCATTTGACAAGTCTGACCCAAATGGAGGTACCTTTTGAGTGGATTGAAAAATGTGAAGAGAGCTTCCAAAATCTCAAGACTCTTCTGACCACAACACCTATTCTGAAATTACCAGTGGAAGATAAAGATTTCATTATTTATTGTAATGCTTCACATTCGGGCTTGGGTGTTGTGTTGATGCAGGAAAGAAATGTCATAGCTTATGGCTCATAACAGCCGAAGGTGCATGAGAGGAACTACCCGACGCATGACTTGGAGTTGGAAGCGTTAGTATTTGCTCTCAAGATCTAGCGACATTACCTTTATGGTGAAGTGTGAGGTGTTTAATGATCATCGTAGTCTACAATATGTATACACTCGGAAGGAAATGAATCTGAGACAGCGGAGGTGGATGGATAACTAAATAAATATAATGTTACCATCTTGTATCATCCAGTTAAGGGTAATGTGGTGACAGAAAAATTAAGATGGAAGACGGTGAGTATGGGTAGTCTAGTTTGCTTGGGTGTTTCCAAGAGACTTTTGGCCAAGGAGATTCAATCCTTAGAGTATAGGTTCATGCAATTGGGCATCTTAGAGAAATGTGGGGTGTTAGCCAGCATTGAGGTTAGGCCCACATTCATTGAGGAGATCAAGGCCAAGCAATTTGAGGACGAGAGTTTGAATAGGCTCAGAAATAAGACAGTGTCTGGCAAGGCATAAGAAGTGGCCCTTAATGCGGGTGGTGTGCTCAGATTTAAAAGAAGAATTTCTGTTTCTCGAGTGGATGACTTGATTCAGAATATGTTGAAAGAATCCTGTGTTTTGCAGTATTCCATTCATCCGGGTGTGACCAAGATGTACCGAGATTTGAAACGACTTTGTTAGTGGCCTGCTATGAAGAAAGTCATAGATGAGTTTGTAGCTAAGTGCCAAAACTTTCAGCAAGTAAAGTATGAGAACCAAAGGCCTGCAGGTTTGCTTCAGCGAATGCCAATTCTAGAATGGAAGTGGGACAGGATAGCTATGGATTTCGTGGTTGGTTTTCCCAAGACCTTGGGGAAGTTTTGATTTCATTTGGGTGGTGGTTGACAGACTAACTAAGTCATCCCACTTCATTCCATTTAGAGTAGACTATAATGCTCAGCAGTTGGCTAAGGTTTATGTGAAGGAGATAGTGAGGCTGCATGGGGTGCCCCTTTCCATTATCTCGGACCGTGGTACACAGTTCACATCCAAGTTTTGGGGAAAATTGCATGAGGAGTTGGGCACTCAACTCACTTTTAGCATAGCCTTCCATCTACAAACGGACGAGCAGTAAGAGAGAACTATTCAAGTGTTAGAAGACATGTTGAGGACCTGTGTGATTGACTTTGGAGGGCATTGGGATAAGTTCCTACCTTTGTGTAAGTTCTCCTTTAATAACAGTTACCACTCCAGCATTAACATGGCACCATTCGAGGCACTTTATAGGGGTGGGGTGTAGATCACCTTTAGGGTGGTTTGAGGCTGGGGATGTGAAACCTTTGGGGGTTGGTTTGGTGAAAGATGCTCAGGATAAGGTTAGAAGCTTCCAAGCTAAGCTTGTAGCAGCCCAGAGTCGAAAGAAAAAGTATGCAGACTGTAAAGTAAGAGACATGACATTTCAGGTGATCAAGTTCTTCTGAAAGTGTCACCCATATAGGGGGTGATGAGATTTGGTAACAAGGGCAAGCTTAGTCCACGTTACATCGAGCCATTTGAGATTGTTGACTCTGTAGGGCCAGTGGTTTATAGGTTGGATTTTCCACCTGACCTATCTAGGGTCGATCCAGTTTTCCATGTGTTTATGTTGAAAAAGTACCATGGGGATGGAGATTATATCATAAAGTAGGACAAAGTTTTGTTAGACAAAGTCCTTCAGTATAAGGAGGAACCGGTTTCAATTCTTGATCGTGATGTTCGTAAGTTGAGGACAAATGAGATAATGTTTGTGAATGTTCAATGAAAGCATTATCCGGTTGAGGTACGCTTAAATTACACTTCCCTAAAGAAGTATAAGCGATCGTTATCAAGTAAAGAACCTAACTTGTAGGTCGGGGTCGATCCCACGAGCAATATAGTTTAGACTTAAACTAAGCCCACTATTATATCTGTTTAGTCAAGTTATTTCCGAGACAAGTAAGTAAAGGAGGGCGGGTTGTGAAACAAATAACTGATTGTTGTTAAGTACCAAGTGAGCAAGATTTGAACTTTGTTCTAATCAATGAGAGACCGAAACTAGGGTATATGTGTTACTCATAAGCCCTTAACGCGGTAATCCTAATAATAGTAATACTTTCCTACTGTATCACATGAAAAGTGGTAAGTTGTGCATTCCTAAGTTCATGGTCCGCCAAATAGGATATTTTACCCCGCACCTTGGTCCGACTACATATGTATGATTTACTAACCCTTACCTTTACCTAAGATTAGACATCACATCAGTGTATGGATTAGTTTTCACCCTCTAACCAATTGAAATTAACTATTAGATAGTATCACACTAAATCTCTGTTGATAATTCTTTTCTTATTAACTACCTCTTTCGTCCGACAAGTAGCAACAAGGCGAGTTTTAACGCGTGCATTCGATAAAAAGACTTCTAAACGAAAGAATTACCAATACATGCATCAACACTAGTCAAGAAATACTTAGTTATTATTCATACGTTGTTAATTGCTCATGCTTCCCACAACCCTAGTTCTGGATTTAGTTACTCATGCTTGAAAGAACACGATTCATAATTGTAGAAGAAGAATTCTTGAACTTAAGTATTGAGTAGAAGAAACCCGTAATCTCCAATTGAAATTCAAAGCAAAAATCTTATAAACCGAAATTAGGAAATCAAAATTGCCAATGTATGCAAGTTAATTCCGAAGAAAATAGCAAGAAGTAAAATTATACTATGGTGTCTAACCCCAAAAAGCGAGGTTTACATACCATATTATAGAAAAACTTGTCCTAAAAAAAGGAAATCAAATAAGGAAATAAAACTGCTAGACGCGACTTCGATCGACGAGACTGACCTACAGTCCATAGGTCCCTTCCGTAGCGCAAGACTTAGAACTTTTCCACAGAGGTTGGAACTTTCAACTTTCAGATGAAAATGATAGGTGTGCAATACGGACCATAGGTTGACCTACGGTCTGTGGGTCCCCTTCCGTGGCTCCACACTTAGAACTTTTTATCAGGTATTGGAACTCCAAATCTCTGATACAAACGATGGATGTGCAGGATGGTCCGTGGGTCCACCGCTCCGTCAATGTCCTCTGTGGTTCCACACTTGGTCAGACTTCCCTGATGATCATTCCACGCCTACCCACGATGGACCGTGACTGGACCTATGGTCTGTAGGTCACCTCCATGGGTGGCTCCTTCTACATAAATTTTGTTGTCATCTCTCTCGACCTTGTCCAAGCCTATTTCTTGTAAATATAACACAATAAACATTAATTCAATACAAAATGGCCTTAGACACACACAAATCTTAAGTTAAATATATTAAAAATACCGTAAACTCACGGTATATCAACACCCTCAACTTAAATTCATTGTTTGTCCTCAAGCGACGCACTAAAACTCTAAATGACATTTGTGTAGAAGCAGACATTCAAACTCAAGCAATCACATGGATTTCTATTCCGCCTCCCTTTTCTAGTGCAAATCTTTTCTCTTAGACTCAACAAGATAACTCATGCGGATCAAGATATGACACAGATCGACCAACAGACACCACAACATACACTTTTAATAATCACAGAGGTACCAACTTTCCGACAATGTAACTAGTGCCCTCACTTCAAATGAAATCCTTTTCACACATAAGATATGAATTTCAGAGTTTTAGGATTCATTCAACACTCAAACTCAGAAGTGAATTCAAGTATAGTTAGTGCTCAATACCATAGGCTTTCCCTTATTTTCACTGCTTAGACTTTCCAAACTAGTTGCTAGGATCACTATAGGACTTTCTTAGCTTGTAAAGTACGCTTAGGGTCAGGTATGGTACATTTGGGTACTTTTTAGTGACTTTATGCCCCCTTGACATTACATTGGCTTTTTACCTCTTCCTTGACCTATTTTTGGCATCGATTCATTTTACTTTCTTTCCCTTAACTCCTTTCAACATGGATGTGACTTTTGACCTTTTTTGTACTCTTATTTTTCACTGTCTTCTTTTTCTTTCACTTTATTTTTCTCTTTTTCTTTAAACACTTTTATTCATCATCTTTTTGCTTCTTTAGCACAAAGTCACATCCTCTTTCTTTATTTTTTCTCTTTTCAACACACAACTCTTTTCATACCCTTTTTATTTTGGTTTCCTCTTTCATAGCCACCCTCAACTTATGGATTTTGCATTAGTTGAGGTGCACAATGTCCGATGTCGAACCAGGGTCATGATCAAGGTAACTTTTTGGCTTAGCCACCCTCAACTTAGGCTTTTGGCCTAAGTCGAGGTGCACATATTAAAGGAGGGACCGGGGCCAAGATAATATTTTAAGGGAAGGTGAGTTAGGTGAATCAAAACAAATGGTCTACTTAAGGCTCACATATTTGGATAAAAGGGAACACTAATTTCATTTGGTTGGATCCCTTTAGGCTTAAGTGGACTAATATGAACAAGGGCCTATGATCACTTCCCAACTTCTAGCCTAGATCATCTTAGCAGGACCAATGGGGAAAGTTCTAGATTAGTACACCTGTTTGAACATTCAACTTTTCTCTCATACTCTTGCCACATTATTTCATTATCAGATTATCAGATTACACAGTTCAAGTTTTCACTTAGGTCATGAGTTCAAATCAGTTCCTATCATGTCACATTGAGATCCAATACATTCAACTCATCAAGACTATAGATCTAGCACAATTTAACATTTTTTGACATGGATTATTTTTTATTTTATTTTCGCTTTTCATGCCATCATACTTTAATTTTTCTACTTACTCCTACAAATACATTCCTAAACACGCCGGTTCAACATAAATTCAAATAGTCTCTTAGGGGAAAAGAACACAGGCAAGAAAAATCCAAGAAAGGATTATTAGTTGGGTTACTCAGATTTCACCCTATCACTCACAAACCATTTACCCCACCCCCACAAAATTAGAGTGCAATTGTCCCCAATGCACAAAAAGTAATGAATAAATGATCGAGTGAAGCAAACCTGTGGCGCATAACGCTGAAGACCTCTCAACAAGCACGTGGGTCCATAAGGCCACTGGATTAACAATGGGGTCACCCTCAGTAGTGCCATCATCAACCATCTCAGCACCATCAGTAGTGCTAACATCAACCCTCGCCACACCATCAGTAGTGCTCACACTGATAGAGGCACCAACACCAATCACCCTAATCCTCTGCTGCCGCAACTCCTCATCAATGATGGGTGCCCTCCGAGCTGCCTCAGTCTCTTGGCGCTCCCTCTTGCTCACTCTCCCAGCCTCAGTATCATCAGAAGCCCGACTGGAGCGGGGACCCCTCCCAGCATAACAAGAAGAAGTAGGCGGAGGCATCTCATCTCCGAATAGAGCATCCAACACCATATTATCAACTGGTGTTGTGGGAGCCGACTCAGGCTCAGTCTTTGGTGGAGCTAGGAGGGTGTCAAGATCAGTCCATAAAGTAGCTACCTCCATTGACAATGCAGAAACATCAAAGGTGGGGGCTGGTCGCTCTAGGACTCTAAACTCAAAAGCATCCAGGAGCTTATGAACGACCTAGACCTTCTGAGCCATCATGTGCTCCATTTGTTGCTCCATCCTAACCTCAGACTCTGTCATGGTGCGCTTTATCTCTCTGTTGGATACTTCAACTTGCCCAATAGAATGCGAATGGTAAGGAGTGGCTACATTGTGACATACCATATTTCTCTAGCAACGCAGTGAACAACTTATTACAGAAGTGGGAACCTTCATCATTGATAATCGCCCTCGGTGTACCAAACCTGGAGAAGATATTTTTTTAGGAATGCGTTGACACTTTTACCTTTATTGGTTGAAAGAGCAATTGCTTCCACCCATTTTGACACATAATCAACAGCAACAAGAATAAACTTCATCCTATGTGAACTCACAAACGGATCTATAAAATCAATGCACCGTACATCAAACAATTCAATCACCAATATCGAATTCATAGGAAGCTCTTGTCTCTTTGAAATTCCTCCTTCTCTTTGGCAACGATCACAAGACTTGGCGAAATCATGAGCATCTTGGTGGATGGTAGGCTAGTAATAGCCAAACTGCAAAATTTTATGTGCAGTCCGAATACCACTATGATGCCCACCAACTAGCAAAGAGTGACACACCTCTAGTATACTCATAATCTCAACCTCGGGCACACAGCGACGAAGAATTCCATCAGCACAAATACAGAACAAATAAGGCTCATCCCAAAAGAACTTTTTCACATCATGCTTAAGAAATTTCCTTTGTGCTCAAGTCTTAAAAAAAGTTTAAAAACAATGTAGAATACTTATTAAAATGACTAGGAAGAACTCTCAAGAATTGACTCTTAGCTCTACCTTGAATATGAATTATTGATTCAAGGGTTATGACCTCATGATATGGATGATCTCTCGATGTTTAGACATACCTTTGAGTGTAGAAATCAATAGAAAAATGTAGGTACGATTCGAGGGATCTCATATGAAAAGAGGGCCTAAAGAGTAGAGGACCTGGCGACCCTAGAGCACTGAGTTGTGCAGGGCGCCAGACCCTGAACTATAGAAGGGGAGTTGGGGTTCACAGAGCTGCGCAACAACCCAGGTGAAAAACAACATAACCTATGTTTTGGCACACTGCTAGCGCGGCGCGCCAGCCCCAACCCAGATTTTTCTGACGAATTTTCTTATTAGTTTTCTAACCCCAATTCACCTAGAATCGAATGGTTTCTTTCCCAATCACTTAGATTTGAATTCCCAACCAAAGTACACAAGAATATTCTCAAAAACAACTCTTAAACTCCAATGATTATCTCAAGAAATCATCAAACCCACCCTAATTCAAGAATGGAAACAATACTTCAAGAAACTAATCCAGAACTCAAACTCTTCAACTTCAAGAACAAAATTTCGCTGAAATAACATGATTGGCATGTGGGTGAACGAACCCAACACTATGAGAACTCATATACCTCTTAAGATCAAATCATTGGAGAAATTCCGCAACAAAACTTCAAGAACTCGACGAACGCCTTGACTTTTCTTCTTTTTCTCGTCTTCTTGAACTCCTCTCAAAACTCTAGTGTAAATTAGAATTTACAAAAGTGAACCAGATCCGTTTAGACCCCTAGATATTACCAAAATTTGTTTTATTCTGATTGGGTAAGGAAAAGACCAGAATAATCCTCTTAAATCTAGGTAACTTTACTTACTTGTACAGGCAGATTTCTATATGAGCATATCTCCCTCATTCGAACACGAAAATTATCAAACTTGGTGGTGTTGGAAAATGGATTACAAGAACTTTCATTTGATATCTTATGGGAAACCTAAATCATCTTGTACTGAAAATTATGGTCGTTTGAAGTTGACCCAAACTCATAATTTAGCATAACTTGCCAAAACTTTCAATATGACTCTTTCCGACTTTGTTCTTTCTATGTTTAGCTCTTTTCTAAGACGGGATGTTACAATATCTCCCCCCATAGGAAAATTCATCCTCGAATGAGATTACTCTAAGTATAACTAAGGTACAACCTATAACACACAATTCAAACACCCAACATGCAATTCATAACAACATAAAATATCAATTAAAAGAATGATTTACTGGAAACATTACCTTTGTCTGAAATTTCTTCAGAAACAAAGAGATGTGGGCATCTCTTCTTCATATTTTCCTCAGCCCCCCAGTAACTTCCTCAACAAACTTATTCCACCATCAGACCTTGACTGATTCTACCTCCTTGGTTCTCCACTTGCGAACCTGACGACCTATAATATGAACGGGAATCTCCTCATAAGATAGTCTATCCTTAATAGGATATGCTTACTATTGCGGTAGCTCCAGCTCATAGTCTACACTACAAATCATCTTGGATATCCTGTAAGGACCAATATACCTGGGACTAAGCTTCCCCCTCTTACCAATTCTCATAACACCCTTCATGGGTGAAACCTTTAAGTATACCCAATCATATACTTCAAACTCTAAGTCTCTTCTCCTAACATCAGTATAGGAATTCTGACGACGCTGCATTGTTTTCAACCTCTCTTGAATAATTTTAACTTTCTCCATAGCTTGATGAACCAAGTCTGGTCCTATCAACCCAGCTTTACCAACCTCAAACCATCCAATAGGAGATATACATATTCTCCCATAAAGATCTTCATAACGAGCAATCTGGATGTTAGAGTGATAACTATTGTTGTAAGCAAACTCTACGAGAGGTAAGTGATCATTCCAACTACCTTTGAAATCAATCACACAAGCCCTCAACAACCCTTCTGAAGTCTGAATTGTGCGCTCTACTTGACCATCAGTCTGGGGATGAAAAGCAGTACAAAGGTTCACCTTCGAACCCAAATCTTTCTGGAAAAACTTCCAAAATTGTGTAGTAAATTGTGCACCTCTATCTGAAATGATGGACACCGAAACTCCATGAAGTTTGACTACATCTTGAATGTATAAAATGGCATAATCCTCTGCTTCATAAGTTGTCTTTACCATAAAAAAGTGAGATAATTCAATAATTCGATCTACAATCACCCAAATCAAATCATGTTATATGCGAGACCGCGACAAACCGGTAATAAATTCCATATTGATCATATCCCACTTTCATTACAAAATATCTATATTCTAAGCCATACCATCGGGCCTTTGGTGCTATACCTTTACTTGTTGATAATTGGGGCATTTAGCAACAAACTTTGCAATACATTTCTTCATGCTACTCCACCAATAGACTTATCTCAAGTCGTGATACATCTTTGTGGAACACAAATGGATAGGATATATGGAGCTATGGGCTTCCTCCTTGATCCTATCTTGGATTTCATCCACCCTTGGTACACACAACCTACCTTGATACCTCAATACACCATCTCCCCCTTGTTTGAAAGCCATCACTTTCTGCTTATGAACATTTTCTTTCAAATAAAGAAAAATACGGCCTTTGTCCTAATTCTTTTTCACTTCAGACAATAATGATGATTCATCACCACTACTCCACCTTAATTGGAATCCAACAAACAGACTCCCAATCATGCAAGTTTGTGCACATCTTTCGCTAAATCTTTCTTGTGTTCCTCAACATCGACAGTACTACCCATGTACAACCTGTCAAAGCATCAACAACTATATTAGCCTTACCTGGGTGATAGATGATACTTATGTCATAATCCTTGAGTAACTCCAACTATCTCCTCTATCTGAGATTAAGATCTTTCTAATTAAATACATACTAAAGATTCTTGTAATCGGTGAACACAGCTACATGAACACCATAAAGATAGTCACGTCATATATTCAAAGCGAACACTACAACAGCCAACTCTAGAACATGGGTTGGGTAATTTTTCTCGTGAATCTTAAGTTGTCTAGAGGCATAAGCTATAACTTTGTCATTCTGCATCAATACACAACCCAGTCCAACTCTGAACACATCACAATATACCACAAAACCTTGTGTACCCTCCAGTAAGATCAATATTGGGGCAGTAGTCAACCTGGTTTTCAATTCCTGAAAGCTCTTCTCACAAGCTTCTGACCATTGAAACTTTACTGTCTTATGATTCAACTATATCAAAAGGGATGAAATAAATGAGAACCCCTCGATGAATCTTCTATAATATTCATCCAAATCCAAGAAACTCCTAATATCAATTAGAGATGTGGGTCTAGGCCAGTTTTGCACTGCTTCTATCTTCTGAGTGTCAACTCAAATTCCATCACCAGAAATAATGTGTCCTAAGAATGCCATAGATTCAAGCACAAACTTACATTTGGAGAATTTAGCATACAACTCTCTATCATTGAGAGTTTGGAGAACTACTCAAAGATGACTAGCATGATCCACCTCCTTCCTCGAATAGATTATAATATAATCTATGAAAACAATAACAAACATATCTGGATAAGGCTTACATACTCTGTTGATAAGGTCCATGAATGTTGCAGGAGCATTAGTCAAACCGAATGACATGACTAGAAACTCATAATGACCATAGCGAGTCCTGAAACCTGACATAGGAATGTAACTTTCTCAAGAAGGTCTTTCAAATGGTCTTTTAACTCTGCTGGAGCCATTGTATAAGCCAGAATAGAGATAGGATAGGTATCGAGAAGAATATCTATACCAAAGTCTATTTCTCTCTTAGGAGGGACTTCAGGAAGATTATCTGGAACGACTTCTGGAAACTCACTCACGACTGGAACTAACTGAATAGGAGGTGTCTCAACACTAGACACATTAACTCGGACTAAGTGACAGACACAACCCTTGGAAATTAGCTTTCTCGCCTTAAGGTACGTGACTACTCAAGTTCTACAATCAACTCAGGCATAACATGCATGAAACTAGTCCATACCTAGAATGATACCAAAATCTACCATGTCCAACTCGACTAAGTAATCCATAGTGCTCTTGTTATTGACGGAAATGGTACAATCATGATAAACTCTCTCAGCTAGAATTTACTCATCAACAAATGTAGAAACACTAAAGGGCACAAGAAGTTTCTCAGGAAGAATATCAAAATTCATTGCAATACAGGGAGTCACAAAAGATAGACTATCTCCTGGATCTAGCAAAGAATATAAATCAAAATTAAAGACTTTGATCATACCAGTGACAACATCTGGTGAATTCTCTTGCTCTTGGCGACTATTGATAGCATACAGATGGCTTGCTCCTGTGCCTACCCCTGAAGTAGCTCATCTAGGTGTAACTTTGTCTTGTGGAGACACTAAAAAAGATTGGCTCTATTGCCCCCATTAACATAACCTTGTCTATTCTTAGGGCACTCTTTCATGAAGTGACCATTCTGACCACACTTGAAACAACCAATGGAGCCATCACGACACACTCCTAAGTGAGTTCTACCACACTTAGAACATGCATAAGTACCACTACCTCTATGTTTCACTCTAACTTGCGATTGTGCAGGTCTAGCTCTAAAATTCTGCGAATTCTAATTATTGAACTCATATTTGTTCGTTGGTGCAGGTGCACTAGTAGATGATGGAGCATGACCCATTTACTTTTGTTGGAAAGAAGAGCGGTTCACATTACTCTTCTGTTGCCCGAACTCATTCCATGATGTCTTAACTTTTTTGTTTCTAAACTCTCCTCTATCTCTCAACTTATCTTCCTCAACTTGTTGTACATGGATCATCAACCTTGATATGTCCATATCTTCTATCAACATAGTTTCCTTTCCCTTTTTACTTGACACACGAGACAACCTTGCAACAAACAGACTCATCCTGCTCCTCATGTCAGCAACCATCTCCAGAGCATGACGGGAAAGTTGGATGAACTTAAGGCTGTACTCATGCACACTCATAGATTTCTGCTTAAGAGTGAGGAATTCCCTTACCTTGTCCTCTCTTAGTTCACATAGAAAGAAACGCCCTAAGAAGGCATCCTCAAACACAGCCCAACTCACAATTTTTGCACCTTAAGCTCTATTTTTCTTCCAATTGTCAAAGAAGATTTTAGCGAGACCGTTCAACTGGTTACTATCTCATATCTTTAAAAACATAAATCTTTCTGTGGTTTGAGATAATTACTCAAAAACTAGGCCAAAGACATCTCTTGGAAATCAATGTTTCCTCTCTTGTTAAAATGTGAAAACACTTACTTTTTGGGAATACTTAGTTCCCATATACTATTTTGAAGAAAATGAACTTCATTTGTTATTCTTACTCAACTCAAAACTGAATTCTTAAAACAAGTTTAAAGCATTTGCAAAGACTTCTTGAAAAGATTCTAAGAACTCTCTAGACTTGGCTCTTAACTTTCCTTGAATTTGACTTTATGGATTCAAGGTTATGATTCATGTTTCTAGATGATTTCTAGATGTTTATAAGTAATTTAGGATAGTTAAAATCGATAGGAATTGTTAGTACACTTTAGAAATACTCAAACGAGCTAAACGATGAAAAACAAATAGGGGCAGACGTCCCGGGCGCACTGCTGGCGCGGGGCGCCAGCCCCAAAGTTTAGAGGCTACTAAATGGTGCACTTCTGGCGCGCCGCCCCAGCCACTCTGGAGTGTGTGGGGGGCGCCGCACCAGCCTTTCCCCAAGCATTCCTCACAAATTTTTCAACTCGTTTTCTGATCTTAATTTGATTAAATTCGATTCTTTTTCTCAATTTCTCTTTAGATTCAGATACACAAAATATTTACACAAGAATTTACCTCAAAACAACTCTACTAATCGACTGGATTATCTCAAGAAACTCATTAATCTCATCCCAATTCAACAACAAAAGAAATTCAAGAACACACATCAAGAACATTCAAACTTTCAATCTTTTTACGACGAATTTATGATGAAATAAATATGTTTAGCGCGTGGGTGAACGAACCCAAATCTGTGTGAACTCACATATCTCTTAGGGACCAACCCTTAGCGAAATCGACAACGAAGCCTTCAAGAACTTGACGAATCTTGACCTTTTCTTTTCCTTTTCTCCTCTTGAGTTCTTTCTCTAAAACCCTAGCGTGAATTTGAGTGCGTAAACTGAACCAATTCAGTTTAGACCCCTATTTAATTACTAAAAACGAAATAACTTAATTGGGTAAGGAAAAGTCCAAAATACCCCTCTTAAATCGGGAAACTTTCCACATCTAGACAACCCGACTTTAAATGGGCATATCTCCCTTATACGAGCTCAAAAATTAGCAAACTCAGTGGCGTTGGAAAGATAATTCCAAGACCTTTTATTTGATATCTCATTGCCACCTAACTCATCCTGTCCTGTCCTGAAATTTATGGTCGTTTGAAATTGACCCAAAACTCATACTTAACATAACTTGACCAAATTTCAGATTTTTTATTCTTTCCAAAAAAGTGGTTCTTTCTAATTCTAGATCTTTCAAATAGCAGGGTGTTACAATATCTCCCCCTGGGAATATTCGTCCTCGAATGAGATTACTTTTAGTAGGCTAAAGGTGTAACATCTAACATTCAACTCAAACACCCAACAGGAAAAATATAAATACAACATCCCAACGTAAAATAAATGCCAAGGAAAGGATTAGTACCTTAATTTGGAATTTCTCCAGATTCGAAGAGATCTGGGTATCTTTTTTTTCATATCCTCCTCAGCTTCCCAAGTAGCTTTCTCAACAAACTGATTTATCCGAAGAACTTTGAGTGATGCTACTTCCTTGGTTCTGAACTTGCGAACCTGGCGGTCTAAAATCTGAACAGGAATCTCCTCATAAGATAGGCTATCCTTAATACAAATATCTTCAATTGGGATAATCAATGAATGATCGCCCATACACTTTTTCAACATAGAAATGTGAAACACTAGAAGAACTGTTGCTAACTCTTGTGGTAGCTCGAACACATAAGCTATATTACCAATCCTTTTAGATATTCTGTAAGGACCAATATACCAGGGACTAAGCTTCCCCTTCTTACCAAACCTCATAACACCCTTCATGGGTGAAACCTTCAGGTATACTCAATCATATACTTCAAACTCTAAGTCCCTTCTCCTAACATCAGTGTAGGATTTCTAATGGCTCTACGATGTTTTCAACCTTTCTTAAATAACTCTTACTTTCTCCATAGCTGGATGAACTAAATCTAGTCCTATCAACCCAGCTTCACCAACTTCAAACCATCCAATAAGAGATTTGCATTGCCTCTTATAAAGAGCCTCATATGGAGCCATTTGGATACTAGAGTTGTAACTATTGTTATAAGAAAACTCAATGAGAGGTAGATGATCATTCCAATTATCTTTGAAATCAATAACACAAGCCCTCAACATATATTCTAAAGTTTGAATAGTGCGCTCTGCTTGACCATCTGTCTTAGGATCAAAGTAGTACTCAAGTTCGAAGCCAAACCTTTCTCGAATGACTTCCAAAATTGTGTAGTAAATTGTGCACCTTTAACTGAAATAATGGACACCGAAACTCCATGAAGTTTGACTACCTCTTGAATATACAAGTTAACATAATTTTCTGCTGAATGGGTAGTTTTTAACGGCAAAAAGTGGGATGATTTAGTCATTCGATCTACAATCACCTAAATCGAATCATGTTGCCTGGGAGACTGTGGTAAACCTGGAATAAAATCCATATTAATCATCTCCCACTTACATTCCAGAAGTTCTATATTTTGAGCCATACCACCAGGCCTTTGGTGATCTACTTTAACTTGTTGGCAATTCGGGCATGTAGCAACGAACTCAACAATACCTTTCTTCATACTATTCCACCAATATACTTTTCTCAAGTCACGATACATATTTTTGGAACCCGGATGGATAGGGTATCGGGAGCTATGAGCTTCCTCCATGATCCTCTATTGGAGTTCATCCAGCCTTGGCACACCCGACCAACCTTAATATCCCAATACCCCATCTTCCCCTTGTTCAAAAGCCATCAATTTTTGCTTATGAACATTTGCCTTCAATTCAAGAAAAATAGGATCTTGGTCTTGTTTCTCTTTCACTTCAGACACTAATGATGATTCAGCCCCATTCATCACCACTACTACTCCTTCGGTGGAATTGAAAAATAGGATCTTCGTCTTGTTTCTCTTTCACTTCAGACACTATGCACTTCTTTTGCTAACCCTTTCTCGTCTTCCTCAATATGGGCGGTACTACTCATAGAAAACCTTCTCAAATTATCAAAAACCACATTTACCTTACATAGGTGATATAGAATACTCATGTCATAATCTTTGAGTAACTCCAACCACCTCCTCTGTTTGAGATTTATTTCTTTTGGAATAAACACATACTAAAGACTCTTCTGATTAGTGAACACATCCATATGAACACTATAAATATAATGATGCCATATTTTCAAAGAATTACTATAGCAGCAAACTCTAGATCATGGGTTGGGTAATTCTTCTCGTGAACCTTAAGTTTTCTGGAGGCATAACCTATAAATTTACCATTCTGCATTAACACACAACCCAATCATACTCTGGACGCATCACAATATACCACAAAACCTTTTGTACCTTTTGGTAAGGTCAATACTGGGGCAGTAGTCAACCTAGATTTCAATTCCTGAAAGCTTTTCTCACAAGCTTCAGACCATTGAAACAACACTATTTTCTGAGTCAACTTAGTCAATGGAAATGGAATAGATGAGAATCCCTCGATGAACCTTCTATAATATCCAGCCAAACCCCAAGAAACTCCTAATATCAGTTGGAGATGTGGGTCTAGGCCAATTTTACACTACCTCTATTTCTGAGTGTCAACTCTAATTCCATCTCCGGAAACAATGTGCCCTTGGAATGCCACAGACTTAAGCAACAACTCACACTTAGAGAACTTAGCATACAACTCTCTCTCCTTTAGAGTTTGGAGAACTGTACTGAGGCTAACATGATCTTCCTCATTCCTTGAATTGATTAGTTTCTCATCAATGAATACGATAACAAGCATATCTAAATAAGTCTTGAATACTCTATTTATAAGGTCCATGAACGCTGCAGGAGTATTGGTCTATCCAAATGGCATGACAAAAAACTAATAATGACCATAACAGGTCCTGAAAGTTGTCTTAGGGATATCACTTTCTCTTACTCTCAACTGATGATAGCTTGATCTGAGGTCTATCTTAGAAAAACAAGTGGCACCCTGAAGTTGATCGAAAAGATCATCAATTTTTGGAAGAGGATACTTATTATTTATAGTAACCTTGTTCAACTGATGATAATCTATGCTCATTCTAAGAGAACAGTCTTTCTTCCTCACAAATAAGACCGGAGCACCCCAAGGTGAGACACTAGGTTGAATTAAACCATTCTCAAGAAGATCTTTCAACTGTTCTTTTAACTCTTTCAACTATGCTGGTGCCATTCTATATGGAGAAATAGATATAGGTTGAGAATCGAGAAGAATATCTATACCGAAGTCTGTTTCTCTCTCAGGAGGGACTCCGGGAAGATCATCTGGAAAAACTTCTGGAAACTATTTTACTATAGGAACTGATTGAATAGGAGGTATCTCAACACTAGAGTCATTCACTCAGACTAAGAGATAGACACACCCCTTGGAAACTAACTTTCTTGCCTTAAGGTATAAAATAAAATTACCCTTAGGCACTACTGAAATACTCTTCCACTATATAACTGACTCATTAGGAAACTTGAATTTAACAACTCGAATTTTACAATCGATTGAGGCATAATAGGCATGAAGGCAGTCCATACCTAGAATGATTCAAAATCTACCATGTCTAACTCAACTAAATAAACCATAGTTCTCTTGTGATTGACGGAAATGGTACAATCACGATAAACTCTCTCATCTAGAATAGACTCACAAAATGGTGTAGAAACACTGAAGGGCCCAAGAACATTCTCAGAAAGAACATCAACATTCATCGCAACATAAGGAGTCACAAAAGATAGACTCGCTCTTGGATCTAGAAAAGCATAAACATCAAAATTAAAGAGTTGGATCATCCTAGTGACAACATCTAGTGAATCCTCTTGCTTTTCATGACTAGTGATAGCATACAGATGGTTTCCTCCTCTACCTGCCCCTGAAGTAGCTACTCTAGATGCAGCCCTATCTTGTGGAGCAACTGAAGAGGATTGGGCTCTATTACCCCCATTACTATTACCTTGTCTATTCTTAGGGCACTCTTTCATAAAATGACTATTCTAACCACACTTGAAGCAACCAGTGGAGCCATCACGACACACCCCTGAGTGGCTCCTACCGTACTTAGCACATGCAGGATTTCTAATACCCCCTTGTGTCATACTACCTCGAGACTACGCAGGTTTAACTCTGAAATTTTATGAATTCTGATTTTGGAACTCACCTATATTCCTTGGTGCAGGTGCACTAGCAGATAATGGAGCATATCCCTTCTGTTTCTGTTAGAACGATGACCGGTTCGGATTACCCTTCTGCTGGACTCATTCCTTGTCTGAGCTCTCTTGTTTTGGAACTTTTCCCTATCTTTCAACTTCTCTTCCTCAACCTATTGCACATGGATCATCAGCCTTGCTATGTCCATATCTCCTATCAGCATAGCTGCCTTAGCTTCCTTACTTGATAGACAAGACAACCAAGCAACGAACAAACTCATCCTGCTTCTCATATCAGCAACCATCTTTGGAGCATAGTGGGAAAGTTGGGTGAACTTCAGACTGTACTCATGAACACTCATAGATTCTTTCTTAAGAGTGAGGAATTCTCATACCTTTGCTTCTCTCAGTTCACGGGGGCAGAAACATCCCAAGAAGGCCTCCTCAAACAAAGCCCAACTCACAAGTGGTGCTCCTTTAGCTCTATTATTTTTCCATTGATCAAACCAGATTCTAGTGATACCTTTAATTTGGTATACAACTAGTTCCACCCTCTCATCATCGGCAATGTGCATAATCGCGAAAACTTTTTAAAGTTTCTCCAGAAAGTTTTTTGGATCCTCAGTGACACTTGACCTAGTGAAGCTTGGAGGATTCATCCTTAAGATCTCATGGATCCTATAAGTATCATCCACTTCCTATCGATTTTCTCTCTGTCCAAGTTGATTGGTCACATCTTAACTCAACATCCGGATAACTTCCCAGAATTCAACACTGGTGACCTCTCTTTGGGGTTGCACTTCTGGTGCATTAGGTACCCATTGATCATGTGGTGCAACATTCCTTCTAGCGGGACAACCTCTGATAGCTCTTCGTGGAAGCATGATCTGAAAGACATGTGCAGGTATGAATTAGAAACAACTCTTTAGAGACAAACTCTATTGCACGAAATGAGTATGAAAGAAGTGAGATATTTCCTAAATGTCGCAGCCTCCTAATTATAGATGTGGCGCGCTTCACACCGATAACTAAGAATCTACAGACACAGCTTCATAGACATCCTAGGACTCTTGAACTCTGTGCTCTGATACAGAGTTTGTCACGCCTCAAGCCTACACCTTGGGTGGGATTGGCACTGGCGAACCATTACTGGACTTAAGAAAACCATTGTCCTTGCTTAACTCTTAGTGGGAGACTTAAATAACAAGAAAAAAGTCTCGAAAGATAAACTCGTGAACTAAACTTAGAATGTCTTAACATGAACATTCAAGTAGTCAATAAGGCAACTAATGTCTTATAATCAAGACAGTTGAAATATCAAGACTAATGAACTATATGTCTATAAAGCCTCTAATATTATAAGGGATGTCGGGACAAGACCCTCGATCATCCTAACAACTGAAACACTAAAACAATATGGAAAGGGATCCTCCAAAAAGCAAGGAGGCTCACCAAATGACTCTAAAATTCTCAACTGGATTACTGAAGCGTTGGATGTTGATCCTTGTTACGTGTATCTGCATCATAAAAGATGTAGGCTAAATAGCATCAGTACATTGAATGTACGAGCATGCGAGGGAAATTCTAATACAAGACATAGGCTTGAAAGGGAACTGAAAGAATATACCTTGTTTCAACTCAACTCAACTCATTTCAATATAAAGTAGTAATATAAATGAAATATAAAGAAAAGCTTTTAAAACAAGCGGATAACAACTTTGTGTATTGAAAAATAAAATAGTAACTCAATTTGTATGCAAAGATACAATTTAAACTATGTTTGTATATAAAAATACAAATAACTTTGTGTATGTAAGAATACAAAAATATATCTATGGGAGTTTTACTATGAGCTATGTGATGATATATTATTTTGCCTCATGCAACTATGGTCGTCCTAGACCTTGCCGGGGGTATAGAACCTAACTTCTAAGTGGATCTATTAGTCAATGCTAAAAAATATTAAGGAATCATCTAAAAAGTATGTCCCTTTTCTACCAATGCTGGCCACACAGTTTATAGAGAGTTTGAATTATCTTAACTCAATTTGTCCCCAAATCGGTACTAAATACTACTCCCAAAATGTAACTATCTCAGATGTTTAAAAATATAACTCTTTCTGTGGTTTGAGATAATTACTAAAAAACTAGCCCAAAGGTATCTCTTGGAAATCGGTGTTTCCTCTCTTGTTTAAATGTGAAAGCATTTACTCTTTGAGAATACTTAGTTCCCATATACACTTTTGAAGAAAATGAACTTCATTTGTTACTCTTTCTCAACTCAAAACTCAAGTCTTAAAACAAGTTTAAAGCATTTGCAAAAGACTTCTTGAAAAGACTCGAAGAACTCTCTAGACTTGGATCTTAACTTCCTTTGAATTACTATTTATGGATCCAAGGTTATGATTCATGTTCCTGGATGTTTTCTAGATGTTTATAAGTCATTTAGAATAGTTAAAATGGATAGGAAGTGTTAGTAAACTTTAGAAGGACTCAAACGAGCTAAACGACAAAAAATGGGTATGGGAAAATGTCCCTGGCGCATTGCGGGTGCGGGACACCAGCCCCAAAATTCAGAGGCTGCAAAATGGTGCACTGCTGGTGCGCCGCCCCAATAACTCTGGTGCATCTGGGGTGCGCCGTGCCAGCCTTTTCCCAGGCATTCCTCACGAATTTTTCAACTCGTTATCTAATCATAATTCGATTAAATTTGAATTTTTTCTCAATTTCTCTTTAGATTCAGATACCCAAAAAATGTATGCAAGAATCTAACTAAAAACAACTCTACTAATCGACACGATTATCTCTAGAAACTCATTAATCTCATCCCAATTCAAGAACGAAAAAAATTCAAGAACACACATCAAGAACATTAAAACTTTTAATTTTTTTAGGACGAATTCATGTTGAAATAAATATGTTTGGATTGTTGGTGAATGAACCCAACACTATGTTAACTCACATACCTCTTAGGGATCAACCCTTCACGAAATTCACAATGAAACCTTCAAAAACTTGACGAATCCTAACCTTTTCTTCTCCTTTTATCCTCTTGAGTTCTTTCTCCAAAACCCAAGAATCTAACATGTACACAAGAATCTAACTCAAAATAGCTCTACAAATCGACGCGATTATCTCTAGAAATTCATTAATAGCATCCCAATTAAAGAACGAAAGCAATTAAAGAACGAAACCAATTCAAGAACACACATCAACAACATTAAAACTTTCTATCTTTTCAGGACGAATTCACGTTGAAATAAATATGTTTGGAGTATTGGTGAACGAACCCAATGCTATGTGAACTCATATACCTCTTATGGAGCAACCCTTGGCGAAATCCACAACGAAACCTTCAAGAACTTGACGAATCCTGATCTTTTCTTCTCCTTTTCTCCTCTTGAGTTCTTTCTCTAAAACCCTAGCATGAATTTGAGTGCGTAAACTGAACCAATTCAGTTTAGACCCCTATTTAATTATGAAAAAAGAAATAACTTAATTGGGTAAGGAAAATACCAAAATACCCCTCTTAAATGTTGGTAACTTTCCATATCTAGACAAACTAGCTTCTAATGGGCATATCTCCCTCATATGAGATAAAAAATTAACAAACTCTCTAGCGTTGGAAAGATAATTCAAAGACCTTTCATTTATATCTCACTTGCCACCTAACTCATCTTGTACTGAAAGTTATGGTCGTTTGAAGTTGACCCAAAACTCATACTTAACATAACTTGGCCAAATTTCAGATTTTTTATTCTTTCAAAAAAATGGTTCTTTCTAATTCTAGCTCTTTCAAATAGTGGGGTCTTACATCGGCGAACCCGACTTTGATCGCCTAAAGTCATAAAACAGAAAGGGTAAAGACTCAGGACAAAAAGGCGATGGACAAAAGCAATGGGTGTTTCGCCGGCCTCGTCGGCGACACTCGACTTATTGCGTTGAATGATCCTGAAGGAAAAAATATAGGAGTGTATAAATTGAATTTTGGAAAGAAAAAGAGGTGTTCCTGCTCATTTCCATCCTGGGTTTTTCAAACTAAAGGACTGAAACATTGTTCTTGTTATTCTTAGAGTTTTTGGAGTAGAGATTTTTAGTGTGTTCCTGATTTTTAGTTGATTGGAAGCATTGTAAAGACTTGGAATTCATTACCCTACTCATGGAGAATATTATTGGTAATATCTTCTTACTTTTTATAATGTGTGGCTAAAACCCTCATTCTTGGGGGCGTGATTATGTGATTAATTATCTAAATTAACGTATGGGTGTTTGTAATTACTAATTTTATCACTGTTTTGAATTGGATTCAATTGGTAACTGAGGTTTAAATCATGAATTGTAGTGGAAATTGCAATTCTAGTCTAGTGTTCTATGCTTGCTTGAGAAAGAGGTATAGAGTTAAATTTATGAATTGACATTTGTAGCCATTGAGTTATTGTTGATTCAGTTCGAGAGAGTTAATCTTGATTAGATCCTACCAGTCTAGCTCGAGAGAGTAGATAAATTGAGGTTTTGGGTTGTTTTACATTGCTTTGCTTGTCGAGGTTCAAGAGAACTCGCCTGAATCATAATAGTTGATCGAGAGATGACTATCACACCTATAATCTAGCCTACCCACTAAGACTCAATGAATTTCAGCAACTTGTAATCACCCGGATAGCGAAATTGGCAATTAATCGGTAACATCCCAAAGAATCTCTCACTACTTAATTACTCCCATGTTTTCATAGTTTTTGTAGTTATTACTTGACAAACCTAATCCCCTCATTTGACCCTTGTCGACCAACCTTAAAATTTACTTTACTTTGTTTCGATAATGTCTACTTCTATGACGATTAGAGCGCACCCTTTATTTCTTAATTGAATTCCATTCTGTATCAGTCCTTATGGGAACGACCCAAATTCTTTGTTGGGTTTATACTAGATTACGATCGCCTACACTTATTTTGGATGAAGTGTAGTTGAGCATTATCATCTTTCTCCTTTAAAACCGTATCCCCTCTCGGGCTCAAATCTCTAAAAATGAGTTTATAGAATATGAAGTTCATTTGTTTCTAGATTTTCCTAATCATACCATTCTCTCTCGAACAAGTGATTAATAGAGATAGGTTCTAATGCGTGCACTCGTTCATATCAATGAAAACAAAAATAGAAATAAATCATGCAAGACATAAATAAACAATCATTCGTGGTTAATCCTATAGTTGTTGCCTAGTCATGGTAACCACAAACCTAGTTATGGTGTTTAGCCATTCATATTCTCAATAAAATAGTAGTGAAACATTGACGCAGAATCAGAAGTGAAAAACTTACAATAATGAAATTCACTTAGTTTTGATTAGGAACTGAAACTTATGATCAAAACGTTGATCGATTATCCAATAATAAGAAAAAGCATGAAAGCATCATCTTTTTCGATAAAAAAAATTCTCAAAAGGTGAATAATTAATAATAAAATCCTAAGTAACTATTTATAGTCTGAGAGATGAATCCCTGATAAAGTAGGAAAGTGTTTGACTCAACTTCATTCAAAAGAGGTAAATGGCCCGTGAAAATCGTCACGGTCCGTTAATCCATATGTAGTATTTTACTTGGAAAGAATGGTTTAAATTGATATCTTCTTCTCATGAGCCTCAATACGGACCATATTGGTCTCCACTGCTCATATGATGTCTCGTTAAACTATCCTTCAAATTTGAACTTTGACTAGATTTAGTCTGAATCTTCACTGACTCCTAGACTTATCGTAGAGGTCATCATGGACCATTCATGGTCTCTTTGCCTTCCACCTGGATTTTTTTCTCATGAGCAATTTTCATGGCTAGGTTCACGGACCGTACATGGGTCCACGATTCGTATGAGAATGTGTCATAAGCCACTTCATTTCCATTTCAGGCTTGTCTCCTTCAACTACTTTCAAATCTTTTTTTCCTGCACATTAAACCAAAAAGCATCATATCCACAAAAACATGTTTGGTTACTTGAAATAATCCTTTATTTTGGACGTCGAATGTGTTATAGTTCACGACACATCATCCACCCCTCGCGATCATGAGGTGCACAAGATTACAGATACTAGAAAATCATTCAACACTCGAAACATAGAAAGGATCCTCAAGATTTGTTTGGAACCCCGTACAAACAAACCACATATGCAAATAAAATTATACTCGACATTTTGGACTCATTCTCCATAACTGACCTCTCCACTTCTTTAATTCTTGAAGGGCGGTGGGAGATCAAATGCTCATCTCATTGTTCTCCAAATGTAATACCTCCAGCTAAGTATATTTCCTTCCTTATGAAAAAATCTCACTTAATATTTGAAGTTTTCATGTACTTCTAGGCTCTAGTAGCTGGGTTCTTGTCTTGTCTCAAGATTTTGGGTTTAATCGATGAAGGATGAAGACTGATGCTCGAGGTAATTAGTCATTTCTCTTCTTTGCTTATTCCCCAAATTACTAGATCTTACATTGTCTCCACTGTGTAAGGAAAAGAATTTCGTAACATAGTAATCAACTAGCATCAAATATTTTCCCTATTAATAATCTTCGATAGAATTAACCTCGGAGAGGCTAATACCACACATCAAAAGATAAATTCTACGTTCTACATTATGTGCTAATTTACTACTAGATCACTTCTTATACTTACCTGATAACAAGTCACTATATGGCATTGAATCTGCTTCTAACTCATTTTTTGACAGAATGAACCTCAAAGAGGTTAATACCACACATCAAAAAAAATTATCGGAAACAAAATAAATGATCATCTAGCAACTTGTTGCCCCTAAATTTGATAATACAAGATAATCACAGAGTTGCAACAAAAACATACAAGAGATGTCCCACTACTTTGCCTAAGTCTGTTACCATTGTGCACCCTAAACTCTCACCAGGTGGCATAGTAATTAGGCTTTCTGAAATCACTTCAGGAAAAATTGTAGATATGAAACTCTTCATCTGTTCCAGTAGTTGCTGACTATGTGACTGAAAACCTGTGAACATACTAATCAGCTGTCCAGTTGTGTCATCCTCAAAAACGGCATGTTTATTTTATCCATGTTGAGTATTTTCTTTGCTATTGCTGGAATATCTTGAAAATTTTCCACCATGTAAGTACCTGCAAAATTAATAGTCATGTTAGCAAACAAATCAGCCAGAGTGTTTTAGAGTGTGTTTAACATGAATAGGGACGCCTTCCCTCATTCTTTTAATAGCCTCAACCTCCATAACAACACTCCAATGGACCTCCCATCTCTCCTCCAAAAGTTGAACCATAGTGTGAGAATCTGATTCCACTATAAGGGGTAATAGATTTCTGTCAATACAGAACTTGATGCCTTCCTTTATTGCTACAGCTTGTGCTACAAGGCTAGTGGAATTTGGTATTCTTCTCCCTTTCACCACCACTATGTTTTCAAAGAAATTTCTCACACAAAATGCAGCCGAACTAGGGCCAGTATTACCCTTAGAAGCACCATCAGTATTGCATTTATACCATCCATCAGGAGAATGCCTCCACCTCACAACTTTGTGTCTAAACCTAGGCTCCCAATTTTCCAGTACATTCACAATAGCAGGCCAGGTCCTTGGTAAGTTTTGCAAAAATGGGAATTTACGAATTGTGTATTTATGAATATTATTATTGATCTCATGAATAACCTTTTCATAAGGATAAAGACCCCATGTAAAATAGTGTTTCTTCTTTTCCAAAGAAACCACAAAATTAAAATAGGGACTGCATCCAAAATTTCTTTAAGCTTCACATTGCCAGGAGCATCTCTCCACTTTTGTATTGATTGCTTTATTTGGATCCAAGGACCATGAAGTCTAGAAGAATTTGTAAAATAGTTCCATACTCTTCTCTCTATATCAGCTGTTAAGAAGCGGTGGCAACAATATATTCCAGAAACGGCAAATAAGTTAAAAAAGCAATTCCTTCCGGTTTTTGATTTCCTAATTTGTCTTGAACTCAATTATTTTATTTTAGGTTTCTATATCTATAAATAGGGAATGAAAAAGTATTTTTTAAGAGAGCCAAGAACCAAGAAACGATACACAATATAAATTTTCTTTTAGCTTAGGAACTTTGGAAGAGCCGCCGTGGAGGCCGGAGAATTGTGGTTTATTCTTTCTTCTCCTTTATTATTTATTTGTATTAGTGATTAATAAAAGATAGTTTAGCTATTGTTCTTAAATTTTTATGATTAACACAAGCATATTTATTTTAATAAATTTTTATTATATGTTTGAGATAATGAGTAGCTAAATTTGATAACCAGGGTTGTGGGAACCATGATGAATTATTAAAGTAAGTTTATGTACAAAGTGATTCTTGAATGATTTTTATGCACGTATTGTTAATTCTTTCGTTTAGAAGTCTTTTTAACGGTTGCAAATGTTAGAACTCACCTCGTTGCTACTTGCCGGACCAAGGAGGTAGTTAATGAGAAAAGAATTAACAACAGATATTTAGTGGATGCTATCTAATAATCTAATGTTGATTGGTGCGAGGGTGAAAACTAAATCATACATTGATGTGATGTATATTCTGAGGTAAAGGTAAGGGTTAGTAAAGTATACACATGTAGGTAGACCAAGGTGCGCGGTGAAATTCCCTATTTGGAGGACCAATCACTTAAGAATACCTAACTTACCAACCTTGCATGCTAAAAATTGAAATAGATCAATAGTACGATATTCTTGCTATTTTATGAAATCATGGGGAACACATTCCTAGTTATTTCTAATAATCTGAATATAAATAAATACTTAGTTCAAAGCTATTTTTATTACCTTTTTTTTTCAATTTAAATCCCCCCATTTTTATATAACGACTATCGAGTTAAATATTTGCTATTAACAATATTCTTCTATATTCTCTGTGGGATCGACCCGACTCATAGTTGGGTAAATATATTGCATACTACTGTTTATATTTATTTTCAAGAAGTATATTTGGACGTTATCAATGTTCTAGAATGTGAAAACTAAATAACCCAGAACTGAACAATGTGGGAGCTCCTTCGCTTCTTTTCAAAATTCCATTTATACGTTCACAGAATTTCAGTATGGAGTCAACTCGGTGAAGTATGTCGGATTCGCCAAACTAGTCGGTGATGCACCAAGTACTCCTCTTTTCACCTTTTTAGCATCAATTCAATTCTTTGTCAAATCTTTCTGTAACCTTTGTCTAGCTAGATCATCATCGATGATCTCTTCGGCGTGTCGACGAATCACTTGTCTGCTCGCCAAGTGGGTTTTTTCCATGGGCTGGTATGCTGGAACTTTAGGCGAGTTGAAGGTCGACTCGCAGACTCACCCAATGGCTTTGGCGAGTAGCAGCTTTGCTTTCCTTCAACTTTTTCAATTTTTTCAGCTTTGGCGACCTGCCTTACTCTCTTGCCTTCATTGCTGCATATCAATATTTTAACATCAGTTATGAGCAGAAAATAGACATCGAGGACACTAAATCCTTGAATAATAAGCCTTAAATGAGTCAAAAACACCGGCTCATCACTATATCTCTTAGAATTTAAAGATTTACGTAGACCATAACCAATCAAATTAGAGACATTTGAATCTTCTTCCCAACGCCACCAATTTCGCAACAATCCAAGTTTCTGACCCATCTGTGTTTTCAACATCTTAATGGAGTAAGATTGAGACCAAAGGGTTAAAGATTTTGCCCCTCATTTTGGGAACTGAGCATAGATGTACATTTGTCTGAAGTGTATGAGCATAGGTCATAGACACAATTCTGATAATCAAAACAACAACAAGATGTTGTAATGACTAAACTTTGAGGAATACCCTAGAGTATGGATAGATTGATATAACACTAGAACTCTTTCTGAACTCATCACTATTTGATTCTAAACACTTGACTTGGTTCCTTATCTTATCATATCCCCTTTAGGTCTAAAGTTGATACTTTAAAGCTATGGATCGATTTCATCATCTCTAAAGTAGTCTAGATTCACTTTACTCTAATACTTAGGAAGGCTTATCTCATAGCTACTAAACTCTATAGAGAGAGGTACTAAGATTCCTTCTAAAACCTCTTTCTAAGATTTTTCTCTTAACCACTTCCCATTGGTTGATAAGGCAGCTTCATATAACTCTTAAGGAAAAACAATACTGCTTAAATTAGTCTATTCTATATTGACAACTCAAATATACTATCTAGGCATACATGAAAAATCATAAAATTAATTGGGACCTCGACTGGCTTCATACGACCTCGGGTACACCTCTTAATACTCTTCCTAATCAAATGACTTGGTCATACTTCATTTCTCTCATCTAAAGGTGATAACATCACACTTGAATTATTCACATGCATTGCAAATAACACCTTAATTCCTCTCCTTCTCTTGTCAAACCTACTAGATCAAAATTTAAAACTAACATCAGCATTCTCATGTTGCCATCCTTTTTATTATGACACTCGTCTCAACTTCAAGTTTAATGTCTAGTATCAAACACATATATAAATATAATTTCTATCCTCTTATAATAACCTATGACTACTAGATTAAATTAAGAAACACTCTCCCACTAAGATCTCATGACAAGTAGTCAATATTTATCTTTCACAACTTAAGTACTATTTACCGATTCACTATACATCATTGCCAAATTAGTTCTATAACCCTCTGAACATCATGGATCTCCCTAGAACACATAAGCCTAACTTAGATCTATCAACTCATGAATACTCTACTCTTTTATTCCACACATGTAATTGGCCTTTACTAACACAATGGCAATGACATAAACTCTCTTATGGTTAAAGTATACTCCAACTCATCCATACTAGTAAGGCTTAATCTACCTCATATCATGAAACCTACACAAACTCATCACTTCTCAGTCTACCCATAAGGGTAAACTCCTCATTGATAACTTATTGGTGCATGACTGCAACAACATAATTTACCTCATCACCTTGTCCATTCTTAGATTATTATACCTCTGAATGCATTCTTCTAACTCTTGACACTTTTTCTACTAATTCTTATAACATCATTACTCATACTATATTTTCAGGTGAAAATACTACCCAAGCTATAAAACACACTTTCTCATAAGGGTCTCAACTGAAACAAGGTTTACAGAAGAGAGTTTAGGAGTACATATGGCTTTCAGCTTGAATGCACGAATCATATGAACAAGAGTGCATTCTTTTTAATCTCAACACGTATGCTCACTCACGGGCATCCCTCAAGCCCCTCTGCAGTCTCATGAATTTCTCAAGATTTTTGTTGAGAGTTACTCATCGATAAAGATCTGACTTTGCTTTTCAACCACCTTGAGTATATCGATAAAGATCTGACTTTTCTTTTCAACCACCTTGAATATAAGAGGTTGTTGAAAGGATATGAGAGACGTACGAGTTAGAATAAGTTTCTTATAATAAAGTTTTATTACACGATTTAGATTATGAAAGATGGGAAACTTTTCTTAAATGTTTGTAGTCCATCATTTGTAGAAGTGGGGCCTTCATAACAATAAATAAGATCATACTGACACGGCTTCCTTGACACCCTATGACACTTGAACTCTATGGTCTGATACCAAGTTTGTCAAGTCCTGATCCTACAACCTGGATGTGGCCGACTTTCGAGAATCATAGTTGGCCCTCAAGCAAACCTTTATCCTGGCTGACTAAAGTTGAAGACTAACTCAAGCATACATAAGCATCAAATTGAAATAAACGTTTAAAAAATAGTTTACTGAATCTCAAAACTTCCCTAAAAATATTGAGTATGAAGCATAAGTTTAAATAAAACATCTAAAACGGAAGGACTCTCCAAAAATATTTATCTACGAAGCCTCGACTATATATAAATGAGTGTTTGGCAAAGACCCACAACTACTCAAAATGCTACTAATACTAACAACTGATAAACTGGAGTCCTCTAGAAGTAAGGAGACCTCACTCAAAAGCTGACGAGCGGATAAAGTGATCTCAACAAACTCTGGTTGAGGATCCTAAGAACCTGTGTCTGTATCATTAAAAGATGCAGGTCGAATGACATCAGTACATTATAGGTACGAGTATGTAATATACATTAAACAAATAACTGAATGAAAGGACTGCAATAGATATAGGTTTATACTCAACTGAATGTGAACAAATAATTAAGTGAAATCATTTAAACTTTACAAAAATACTTACTCATCTCTAAACTCAACATATTAAGTGATATAATAAAAATATACTTCGAACTATATTTGGGAGATTTTCTAACCGACAACCATCACTATGAGCTATGTCATGATACAACGTCTCACCAATGCTGCCAGAACTGTTTTATACCATGTCGCGGTATAGAACCTCATAACTAAGTGGATCCACTAAGAAATACGTATTCATCTAAAAAGTATGATCCTTTACCCATGTTGGCAGACGATTTATGAGAATTTTGAGTTGTCTGAACTCATCTCCATATCGGTGCTCAATACTACTCCAAATAATATATGCATGCTCAAATGTATAAAACATGCACTTTCTTTGTTTTGAGACAATTACTAAAAATAAACTCTTAAAGGAGGTAACTGCTCTGACATATCTCTAAACTCATTAGCTCATTTAGAATTAAAGTTTATCTTTTCTCAATGTAAAAAGTGATACATTTGGGAAAACTTAGTTCCCTTAGATTCTAACTCAATTCATTTTTGAAAACTCTTTCTTAAAAATATATCCAAAATCATATTGTGATCTGATCATTGATGATTCACTACAAGAAAACAGGCATTTAGCTACAGACACAAATCCTAGCAAAAGTGATAAAATCCCTAGCTAATGTCAATTTAGCTAGGAAAATGACCCTAGCAGACCTTCAAAGCTAATAAGCTCTTAGCTAATCTTTAGCTAGAAAATTATGTCATTCCTAGCTAATTTAGCTAAGATATCTCTGCTAGGCTCTTTCCGTAGCAAACAGTTTGCTACGATGTATACTAGCTAAATTCATAGAAAAAACTGCTTGGTAAATGTTGACTTTACTAAGACTTAGCAAGGAATTACCCTATCTAAACTTACAAATTCTCTAGATATTTTTCAAATTTTTCTTGGAATATTTTCTTTGCTAAATGACTAGCTAAAAACAGCTAGGGATATTATTTAGATAAATCTACCTAGAAATTGTATGACGAATACAAATATAATTTTCTATATTTGATACAAGATGAAAAACATAGTTAAATCAAATCAATTTTTCAAAATAATATCATCAATCCTTGAATAGTGAAGTACATGGTTACTAGCTAAAACATGTCTTAAAACATAAAACAGTAACATAAGTGTCTTAAAACATAAAAACAGTAACATAAATTATCTTAAGGTACATTTGGGGTAGAACCAGATCCATCTGGTGGTGGTTGAGGAGTAAAACCAAGCATCCGAGCCACAGCAGCACAAACCGAAATTGTCACTTGAGCTTCCATATTTTCCCGAATATCCATTTGCACATGCTCTTGCATATTCGTCATCCGTTGCTCCAACACGCGGTCAAGAAGTTGTTGAAATTCAGATGTTTCAAATATTTGTTGAGTAGGAATATTTGAAGGATTCTGAGCAGTAGAGGATGCACAATTAGAATTGTTTGAATCTGCCAGTAAACAATTTCTAGAACCAAGCCCATATATTTTTCCTTTTTTAGTTCCACCAACTGTTTCTATCCAAGTTTTCAGTAATTGCTCCTCTGATACCGTTTTCAATAAATTCACATCATCTTCACTAGTTTTTTCTCCTTCATCTTCTCCATTAGTGGTCATGTTTCTCTCCATGTCTCCGTCATCTACTTCAAGACCTTCTTCATTCCTTAATGTTGAAGTCTCACCCACCTTATCCTTAATTGTATTTGTAAATGTATTCTGAAAAAAGAATAAAGTGATTAGCTATTACATTGTATAACAAAGCTATCAAGTTGCAAAAGGTGCTAGGAACTCAAATTTATTCTGTAATAGAATAAATGGACAACAAGAAATAAACTTATATAATTAAAGGAATGGAATACTGTAATTGATAAAGTAAACAATGAAATATATATTTGAACTAATACAAGAACATATTTCCTAAATGCTATATTGAAACTATATAGGTTCCTTATTCAAACCTTGAGGTGGAATGAGAGTCAGGCATAACAAAATATAATGAGTTCAATAAGAAATAAACAGATGTGAAGATGATATGAACTAACATGATCAAAATAAGGAACCTCACAAAGCAATGAGCATACAACATCAGAAACAAAGGGAGGAAAAGCAAACAAAGTTACAAGAAGAGTGTTGTGACATTCCAGAAAGGATAATCACTTCCATTGGCGTGGATAATTGGCAGTGGTTTATCATACACAGAGTAGGTGCAGTTAGGTACCTATTAGAGGAAACTACAAACATGGACAACAGTGAATATGGCTAATGTTTTCTGTTCACTGTCTCAGGGAAATGAAGCGAGAAGATAGACTTAGAAACCTCCTGATGGGAGGGTACACCTCTCTCTTTAATGAACTGGTTAATCTGGAAGGTAATGGGAATGAATAGCCCCTTCAAACAATGATCAATTTATATTACCATGATCAATTTATGCATCTATAACTACTCATTAGCCGAAAATAAGAGAATCTGGATTTTAAGGATGTCTGGTGAAATGACTATTCTGATGGAAGAAGTACATGATCATTTTACACATATAAAGGTAGCAAGTAAGTGTTCCAATTTTTATTGTCTGCTAACAGTGATCTATGCCAAAAATTGTAGAGAGCAAAGGAGGAGAAGCTTATGGCAGAAATTACTTAGAATAGGTTCTATCATCACTGAACCTTGGTGTATTTGTGGATATTTCTATTCTCCCCTGCTAGATTTGGAATGAATTAGGGGCCAACAGGTCAGTGAATCTGAAACAAAAGACTTTCAACAGTAATAAATGAATTAAATCTTTACAGATATGAAATCTATTGGAAGAAGGTATACTTGGACAAATTGTAACATATGGAGTAGAATTGACAAGGCTCTTTGTAATGATTATTGGATGATACAACACGGAACCTGACAGCTCAATTCAAGAAGAATAGTTTTTCTGATCACTCGCCGATTCTTATTGAACACTATACTGCAGATAGTAGACCCCACAGGCCTTTCAGATTTCTGAACATACTGACTAAACATGAGAGCTTTTCAAACATTATTACAACCATTTGGAAACAAAATGTAAGAGGAGATATATATTGAAAAAAATGAAGTTGTGTAAAGAACCTCTGTAGAGGTTATTGACATAGGAAATGGGGAGCTTTGGCAATAGAGTCACTGAGGCAAGAGAGAAGTTAGAATCCATCAAAAAACAGATCACTCAACATGTGGGGACTAGTGTAGCCAACACTGTATTTGACATAGAAAAAGAAGTTGTAGTTGAACATAAAAAATGGTCTTATCTCCAGGAGAAGGTGTTGAACAGAAATCTAAGGCTCACTGGCTTGAAGTAGCAGGAGACAACAACAAGAAGTAGTTCCTTATCTGTGTGAAAACTAGAGCCAACATGGATAATATTTTTATTTTAACCAGTCTTGATAGTAGACAGCTCCTAAAACATGATGAAATTGAGAAAGAGATACTTCAATTTTATAAAAGCTTGATGGGTTCTTGGAATGATTGTCTACTAGTATTGAACTAATACAAGACATCTTTTCTAAATGCTCTATTGAAACCATATAGGTTCCTTATTCAAACCTTAAGGTGGAATGAGAGTCAGGCAGAAACAAAATACAATGAGCTCAATAAGAAATATACAGATGGGAAGAAGTTCGGAACAACCTGTTCATGTCGAACTGTACTTCCACCACTGGTATGCCTTTAACCTATAACCCACCAAATATAATTGATGGACGACCATTAATTGTATTAGAGGCATCAGAAATAACGAAACTGACCGATGAATGGAATAATGCTCTAGTGATGTATATGTTGTGAAGCACCTGATTTCTCCTACATGAGCAATTATATTGATGGGTACTAAAATTTTGCTTATGTACCTGAGTTATATTACCACGATGCAGGCTGCTACATAGTGAAATTCCAAAACCAAAACGATAGAGATGAAGTCCTGTTCACTGGCCCTTAACTATTGGGGTGCAGAAACTCTTAGTATAATTTCTAGTCGACTAGAGAAACAACTCTTTGCGGATGTGTGTACTGCTAAACAAAAAAGGGTATCCTAAACCAGAGTCTTAGTGAAAATGAATGTAACACAAGGTTTACCAGAAGAGGTTGAATGGGTGTTTCTCGAACAAATACTTACAGAATTGGGATTTCCCAGTAAAATGATGGCATGGATAATGATATGTTTCAACAGTGAGATACTTGAAGTAATTTCAAATGTGAAATCATTTTTTTGGTGAAATAGTCCACCCTCAAACAAGTGCACTTAACACCACAACTAACAACCAAATATACTTAAAAGTTCTTTCAAATGTGAAATCACTTACCTTGCGTTATGCCCAAGAATTAAAGAACAAGAAAATTTCTCATTAACAGAGCAATTATTTTTTTCTTCTTAGAAAACAATTCACATGGATTTAAATTTAAACAAAAATAACTTTCAGAATAAATATCACTGATGAAATGAGATAAAAACATACCCACATCCTTTCTGACTTTCCACAGATCCACTTCTTTTCGTTTTTGGTTTTGTGAGTCATTAGAAATAATTCATCGTTCCGAAGCTCTTTACCAGTTAGTTCCTTCTACAACCATTAAATATATTGTTAATTATCAACATAAATCAGAGAATAACATGAGACCAATACTAATTAATACTAAACAAAAATAAAGAATTACTTACATGTCTTCTTCTGTACTCAGAAAATGCAACTGATCCTCCAGTATGTAAGGAAGGACCTTCTCCGTTATTAGATGACATTCTATTCTTTGAGTTGATTGCTGATATTTTCTTAAAACCGTCAGAGTTCCAATATTGCATCAAACTGTCCCAGTGAACTTGAGCAATCCACTTTGGTATTTTCTTTTTTCTTAAAAATGTCCTCTTTGCTTTTCCCAAACTGTCACTCAATCTTTCACTACCCACCCGGTTAAAAGTTTTTCGAACAAGTACTTTATCTTCAGCAGAAAAAGAATAATTCTTCTGCAAATATAAATTAAATAATCAATTTAGTACTGTTTTTCAAGTTGAGACGCACAATCTAGTTAAGAAAATAACTAGTTATCAAGAAGGTCGGCCTTGGAAACTTAGGAGACATTGTGTAAACCGAGAAGTGTAGGAGGCTTTTATATAATTGATTGCCAAGTGTGAAACAAAGTTGCTAAGCTTCTATGGGTTGTATCCTTCAAAAAAAAAATTCCAAATGGCTACACGACTTCTACATAAAGAGATAAGATATATGCATAATGAAAACTCTTAAAAAAACTTGTTGGCATGTGAGAATGATTTTCGAATGTAAAATTTGATTCAATCATAACACACTACTCACTGATCTGAAGCAGTTAGCTGAAAAGGAAAGCACAATATAAAAGAAACTTACCGTTTATGTCAAAATTCTAGAAAGTGATATGGAAGAGTCTGATAATTATCAAAGAGATAGTACTGAAACATCAGTACATTCTATGAATAGCATTACTGAAAATGCTAGATGACTTCAACAACACCAAAAAGAAAAAAAACATTAAGCTCGAGAAATCATCCTCCAACTCCACACAAAAAGACAACATCAGGCCAAATGGAGGAATCTCCTTTAAAGACAAAATAATTTTCCCATTAACAAGTATACTACGAGATTCATGTATCAATTAGTGTCTTCTCACACGTGTGCATGCATACTTTTTTTATTTTTAGAATTTGCTAATGCGAAAAATCTAATGCTTAAGTTAAATTTGCAGATTCTTGTTCAGGTATAGATACCTCAAAATCATTAAACCATTTGTCTCGTACATGCTCTGGAACTTTGCTCCAACAATGCCATGGTCCAGAGAAGCTTTTTTTAAAGGCTAACACCACATCTCGAACAGCCTCATGTGGGCAGAATCTACAAAATCATTAATACAATACATTATGAGAAGATTATTAAATGAAAACATATTTAGCCATTACTTCTATAATTTTGTATTACTTACGTATCTCCATTTACTCTCAAGGATTTTATGCCACCAAGTGTATCTTGTCTGCCCTGTGGATTACTACTTTCAAAAGATGCGAGTGTTTGTTCAGGAGAAACATCTTGAGTTGGAGTTTCTTGTTGAGCACCAACATTCTGAGAAAAAGGTGTTTCTTGTCGTCCAACATCTAGAGAAGTAGGAGCTTCTTGTTGACATTTTCAGGAGTAGTTATTTGTTGAGCATTGGCTTCTTGAGATGTATGTACACTGGTTTCATGTGATGAGACAATACACTGGTTTAAACCAACTTGCTGAGATGTGGGAATTGATGATTCACTAACATCCTTTTGAGAAGTGTCTGGTGGCTGCTTGCTGCCTCCTCCTCCTTTGTTAGTTATGCCCCCACGGCCTCCCCAACTACGTTTGATGCCTCTTCCCCTTGTCATATTTCCTGATCAAAATCTAACAAGAACTATAGAATAATACTCAAGAAGTCACTTAAAATTTGTCAACATTTCATGCTATAAAAATGATTAATGTAGAGAAAATAATGAAGCTCATTTGCACTCAATGTTCACCAATATAACAAAAGCAAACAAGATACTTAGGTTTTCAGAAATAACCATTTTAACAGATTGATGAATCAACTTCGGAAAAAAAATACTTAGGTTTTCAGAAATGACATCAAGCAACAGAAAATAGTAGCAATAGTAATAAAAGAAAACACTCTAGAAAAGAAATTACAGTAAAAAGTCATTATCATTCACTCTCATCGGTTTCAAAGTTTTCATCACTTTGTTCATCTCCTTCATCTTCAGAGAGTTCAAAATCAGATTCTTCTATCTCTTCATCACTTTCAATAGCATTAATATCATGCTCTTGATCAATTTCATCAGTCTCATTTTCAACTTCATGCATTTCCAATTCACCGTTTTCATGACGTAAGCTATCAAGATCATCAGTGATATTTGGGATTACAGGGGGTAAATTGTCATCTTCTTGGTATGGGATATTTGGAGAATCAATTTGATTTCTAGCTTTTATTTTACACACTGCCCACCAGTCAATACTATCTTTCTTTTTACTGGGATATTCTGCAAAATAGACTTGTTGCGCTTGTTCAGCCAATACAAAAGGTTCATAAGCATAGCTCGAGAACCTTTTTTTATGATTGATATCAATCAGCCCATACTGATTATGAACCTTACACCCTCGACCCATTGTTGGATCAAACCAATCACATTTGAACAAGACAAGAGTGGTTCTTTTCTTTGTTGGATTGGAATATTCGAGTTGTATCACCTCACCAAGCAATCCATAATAGTCACTTTCATAGTCATTCCAAGTTGTCCCTTTTATGCACACACCACTATTCATAGTTGATTTGTTAGAGCCATGACTAAGTGTGTGGAACCTATAGCCATTTGTAAAATATTGAGGCCAAGTTTGCACCCACTTATAAGGACCAGAAGCCAAGTCTCTTAACCGCTCATCACTTATGTTGTTAGCTGGATTGAGAACCTAAAAAATACACAAAATAGACCTATGATCTATATAGTTATGTATAAATTATAACTTGATGTAGATAAATAAAAATAGGAACTTCTTCATACTATAGTATTTTACTCACATAAGCTTCGAACCAGTTGGCAAATCTACCATTCGTCTCTTTATCAATTTCCTCGAGACTGATATTTTCTGAATTTCTTTTCAATTCAGCTTCAAAGATACTACAGAAGTAAGAATTTATAATTTTTAAATTATCCATTCATGCAGGACAAATATATTATATATGTAAAATCTATAAACTTACGGGATGAATTGTTGAATCTCCTCACAATTCAACAAAACATATATTCTTGCCGCATCCCACTCCTTATCAGACAAATAACGACCATTCATCTCCCCACTCGGACGTCCGGGATGCAAAAAGATGGATAGACAACCATCGGGTGCATCAACTTCACCTCCATCATCATTTCGAGTAACTTTGTTGAGCCTAGTTTGCACATTAGGCTGGAAATAATGAGAACTGAATGTTGAAATTTCTTTAATGATATAAGCTTCACATATTGATCCCTCGACACGATATCTATTTTTCACCATCTTCTTTAAAGTGTGTATTTCTCTGCATTGGTACATATATAGTTAGTGTGATGTTAGGTAATTAAATTAATTATCTAATCAATGATATAGTTTAGACTTTTACCGCTCAAAAGGATACATCCATCGAAAATGGACTGGACCTCCAGCTATTGCTTCATATGGTAAATGAATTGGCAAATGTTCCATAGGATCAAAGAAACCAGGAGGAAATATTTTCTCTAGCTTGCAAATTGTAACCTTTATGCTTTCCTCAAGCTTCTGGAGATCTTCTACTTTTAACACATTTGCGCATAAACCTTTAAAAAATAAACTTATCTCTGTTAAGGCATTCCAAATTGGCTCTGGCAAAAGATCTCGAAATGCAATTGGTAGCAACCTTTCTAGAAATACATGACAATCATGACTCTTCATCCTTGATAATTTACAATCTTCCATGTCTACACATCTAGACAAATTTGAAGCATAACCATCTGGAAACCTTAAGCTTTTCAACCATTCACATATCAACTTTCTTTGTTCTTTTGTCAACGAATAGGCTGCCTTTGGCTTCAAAAATTTTCCTTCATGCTCCAACAATTCAAGCTCTGGACGATTGCAACAATTTTGCACATCCCTTCTAGCATTTAAATTGTCTTTTGTTTTATCCGTTACATCCATTATTGTGTTGAATATATTATCAAACACATTTTTCTCAATATGCATCACATCAAGATTATGCCGAATAATATTTGTACTCCAATATGGCAATTCCCAAAAAATGCTTTGTTTTGTCCAATTATGTTGATCCCCAAACCCTGGCAACTTACCGGAGGCGTGATGATCACACACTTTTGGTAAGGTACAAACTTTGTTCCAAACTTCTTCACCAGACAACCTAAGAGGAGGAGTAGAGTTCTCAACCCTTCCTCTTAAAAATGACTTTCTATCCCGTCGAAATGAATGACCCATATGCAAAAATTTATGATGGCAATCAAAGAATGAACCTTTTCTCCTATGTTTTAAGTAAAACGCCTTACTTTTACCCATACAACAAGGGCATGCTAATAGACCGTGTGTGCTCCAACCAAACAACATTCCATAAGCTGGAAAATCATTAATAGTCCACATAAGTGCAGCTCGCATTTGAAAATTCTGTTTCTTATGAGAATCATAAGTCTCAGCCCCATCAACCTATAATTGCTTTAATTCATCAATAAGAGGTTCTAAGTATATATCTATATTCTTTCCAGGGCTCTTTGGGCCAAGAATAAGAAGACTTAAGAACATATAAGGGCTAGTCATGCACATTTCGGGTGGCAGATTGTACGGTGTAATGATTACTGGCCAACAAGAATAAGGATGGGCCATCTGCCCATAAGGATTAAATCCATCAGCTGCAAGTCCAAGTCTTATATTTCGAGGCTCACTTGCAAAGTTAGGATGACACTGATCAAACTTTTTCCATGCCTCTCCATCACTTGGATGACTCATTACCCCAGGTTCTCGACGGTATTTCCAGTGCCATGTCATCTGTTCAGCTGTCTTTGTTGACATATATAATCTCTGCAACCTTGGAGTTATAGGAAAGTAACGCAATACTTTATATGGAACACCTTTTGGCCTTCCGCTGCCTCTTCTCTTAGGCTTGTAGCGTGGTTTACCACACTTTGGACAATCTCTTTTGTCTTTATTGTCCTTGTAACATAGGATACAACATGTCTGACATACATCTATCTTTTCATATCCTAGCCCAAGTTTTGCAACCAATTGTTTAGTCCTATAGTAATCATCAGGTAATTTTGCATCTTCAGGTAAGAGCTCCTTCAAAAATTGCAAAATTTGATTATAGCAATTGTCACTCATGTTAGACTCAGACTTAATGTTCAACAACCTATAAACTGCTGATAGGGGAGAATGAGTCAGACATCCATCAAACAATGGCTCTTCAGCAGCTTTCAACATTTCAAAAAATTCTTTAGCATTTTGATTAGGAGGTTCTTCTTCATCAACATCTATATCAAATACATCACTGTCTAAGTTGAAACTAGGACCAGCTGCATCCATGACCATAGTACGATATGAGTTTATTGGTATTCTATTAGCACCTATTTCATCACCTGTATTGGTACTAGGTTGAGGCCTAGAAATTGGTACAAAAGACTCCCCATGTGATTCCCATTGATGATAGTTGGGCATGAAACCATGCTTGTATAAATGATATCTAATATCATGAGGTTCAAGAAATCCACTATTGTTCTTACATTTTGAACAAGGGCACCTTATACTTCCATTAGAAACGAAATCAGGTTGCATTAATGCAAACTCTATAAATCCACGCACACCTTCTATAAACTCAGCAGTGACTGTTGTTCGACTTGGCACTAGTATCTTATACATCCATAAACGATCAACTCTAATGGAACTCATGTTTCCTATCTAACAAACAATGACAAAACAATTTTTTTAATACTTAATAACTTATTAATTAGTTCGTAATCAAGTAAATGAAATTCAAATTTAAACAGAATGACCATACCACAAATATCTAATCTAAGAAGGGTTCAATATCACCATTTAATTAAGAGAAAAAAATTGTATTTTTTTAATACAAACATAAATTTCCTTCCGGTTAGTAAAGTCTAAAAAAATTATGTGATTTCTATAAGGGATGAAATAAATAATACAGAAGCACGTGCATTATACATACTAACACTATTTAGTCACCCAAGTCCAACACAAAATCAACAACAAAATCGCTTTTGATTCAAGAGGGACTCTATAGAAGAGCAATTGAAGTGCTCAAAGCTCCACCCTTGGAAGTAGAAGGTGGGTATATACAGACACTTATCGTGCAACAAAAAAGAAAAGCAGAAAGTGAAAAAATGAAGCAGTGGGCTGAAACAGCTTGGATAAATCGCAGATTGTCACTCGCGGAGGCACTAGAGTCATCCAAGTCATCAGCCAAAGTGTCTGTCATAGATACTCGAATAAGCCGAGTCATGTAGTTGTTTCCTTCCTTAATATATTTTCATCGAAAAGTTTAAGGCACATTACGTTCATTAGCTCACAAGTATCTATATACTTTTTTGGAGCTATGATATGCTCTAAACAGCAGAAGAGATTTCGAAAAAATAAAATTAAAATCAGCCACCTCCTACCTCATCAGCATCAAACAACTTAGGTTCATCAATTTTAGCATGTAAAGCTCTAGTTTGTGGGATTCAACTATAGTTATTCCTATCAATTACTCAAGTCAAACAAGCATAAAACCCTGAAAGTCAGGACATTAACTACATAAAGTCGAACATGAAACTATCATCAATTGCAACGAAACAACATCTAAAACTGAAACGGTCAACAAAATTGAGTCGCCTTGAGAAGAAGGTGATGCTTGCTCCAACTTTAAGGAAATGTAAAATACAATAGAAATTTCCATTACATAAGCAGAGGCGTACCTAGCAAACTTCTAACTTTCTCACTGGCTTGTCTTCGATTTGGCAGCATACAAAGAAAATCCCAAAATAATTTCAACTTCTTTCTGATGAACAAAATAACAAGTTTCAATCTCAAGCATCAAGAAAAAAATGTCGATTTTTTGTGAATTTCTATCTCATATCTAACAAAAACATATGAAAAACTAGTTTTTCAACAATACCTCTTTATATAAATGAATTAGGTTTAGGAGAAATTCTTACCTTAACTAAAGAAGGAAGGAATGATTTGTGATTTCAAGCTTCTGTAAACTAGAATAAATAGTTTGAATTTTCGGAGCATGATGAAGAGACGTAATGTAGTGCATCCTTCGTTTACGGGATTTGAGGGTTTTGAGAAGAGTTGTTCAGTTAGGGTGTGTTTGGTAGGAAGGAAAATGTTTTCCTAGAAAATGTGTTGATTTTTGACTTATTTTCTCATGTTTGGTTGGTGAGTAGAAAATATTTTCCGGAAAAGATTTTTAGTGTTTCATTTATGAATGAAAAATATTTTTGAGAAATATCTTTTATTTTTACTAGAGTAGAAAATAATTTTCGAAATTGAAAATATTTTTTAAAAACAAACTTAAATTTTTTTTGGGGGTGGGGGGTGGTAGGGGATGGGTGAGGAGGGGAGGGTCGAGGGTAGGGGTGAAAAATTTAAATTTTGAAGTTGAAAATATTTTTTAAAAACAAACTTAAAATATTTTTTGGGAGTGGGGGCAGGTAGAGGGGTGAGTGGGGTGGGGGGTTGATAGGGGGTGGGTGGACGGGGTCGAGGGTTGGGGTGAAAAAATTGAAAATAATTTTTAAAAACAAACTTAATTTTTTTTTGGGGGGT